>JAQFXN010000983.1:0-17285 GCA_034693365.1 Liacarus xylariae
CGAGAGAGAGAGCGCGAGAGCGAGAGAGAGGGAGAGAGCGAGAGGGAGAGAGCGAGAGAGGGAGAGAGAGAGAGCGAGAGAGGGAGAGAGCGAGAGAGAGAGCGAGCGAGAGAGAGAGCGAGAGAGAGAGAGCGAGAGAGAGAGAGCGAGAGAGAGCTCGTCATTGGTTTTTTACTTATTTTTGCAAATATTCAACGCTTTCTATGTATGCAATGTTCACCTCTTCATCAGCGCTCGAAATCCGGATCTGGTTTTAGGTGTCGTCGACCGAAGACAATGCAATCCATTCAATAGTAAGTCTTGTGTTAAGACTCGCCTCTAATTATCGCACTGTCTGTTACTCTCGAGACAAGAATTGCATTCAATATTTAGATCTCAATGTCTGTACAATAGGTTTTGTATAGAAAAAAATTGATTTTTATTTATTAAGCAATTCTATGGGATATTACATTCAATTTGTGTTGTGTTTTGTTTTATCCAATTTTTTAAACAAAAATCAAAACTTCTCTAATTAAATGACAATTTAAACCACAATTGTTTCACAAAAACAATTAACCGAAATATTTTCATAACTGGAATGCTATTCAATAACCCGTTGCTTATTATCTGATGAGTGAACACATACTTTTAGATACTTTTAATAATCAAATATAGATTGCCTTTCGTTCAATAAATTCATTATTAATTCCTGTGCTTTAAGTGAAAAAATATTTCAAAAAAAATAAAACAAATACAATAAAAAAGAAACTTTTGGGACAATTCAGTCAAATGGACAACAATTTTGTTATTTGTATTTCAATAATAATTAATGAGTGGAAGAACAGTGAAAATTATGTGAAAATTTTACAATAAATTTAAATATTTTTTTTTGGTTTTGTTTTACAAATAAATTATTTTTTATCGATAACTACAGTATATCTAATATTTAAGAGAAAAATTGTATTAAATGTTTAGAAACAAACAGAAAACTTATAATTCATTTCCTGCAGATGTTCTGCTCTTTTAGTTTTGCAAAGACTTAATGATAAGTCACGCAACAAATTATAAGTACAGATAAGTATTGCTAATAATTCAAAAAATTTTGGTTCAATTTCTTAGTTTTTTTTTGACAAACATTTGTGAAATAATTAAAAGAAAAAATAGACATTTAGTTGAAAATTAAAGCTAAACATAAGAAAATGTAACTTAAAGTACAGTTCGCGTCAAATAAAGTATTAGAACTGAATTTAAATAATACTCAATAAAAAATAAAGAATTCAAATGAATAGACAATTACTAAATAATAGAAAAAAATAAATGAAAAAATTATTTCTAACGAAAATCGCTATAAATTACAAATTTTTCTTAAGAAATACTTTTGAAACGAATCAATAAATTGAGACTTCAATTAAGCGCTGGTTTCCACCGGAGTTTGTTTGTCTTCGGCCTCCTCTCCGGCCCCGATGTCAGCCGATTCCCCGTTGCTCTCCTCGGCGTCCACTTTAACCTTTTTGGGGGTTATTTCAGTCGAATCGGGTCCGTCTCCGCCCTCTTCTCCGCTCGACTTTCTCTTTGCCGAACCGTTTTCTACCTTATCTTCGCTCTGATCTATAAATCCATTAAATTATAAATAATTTTAATTAATTTTTTTAATATAAATAAATTAATAATTATTAATAGAAATTCAAATATAAATATTATTGAGTGATAGTGACCTCCATTGGTGTCAGCTTTGAGTGCATCAGTAGTAGAGCTGCCGTTCTCTTCATTCTCTTCTTCTTTGTCCACCGGTTTCTCATCACTAGTGCTATCGGTTGTACTGTCGGTTGTGTTCTCTGCGCTTTCGGTCTTCTCTTCAGTTGTCGTTTCCTTTGATTCCTTCAAACAATTCAATCATTCATTAGTTTTGGCGCCAAATCATTGACAAAACAGACAATCAATACATTTGAGACAAATCACAACAAAAACAATACAATAATTACCTCTTTTTCCGGCGGCTGTGACTCAATGTCTTCGGTCTTCTTGTCTTCGACGGCCACTTCTGGCGCTTCAGTACTGAAGAAATTCGAAAAATAAATTAATTTTCAAATAATTGAATCCAAAATAAAACAAAACAAAAGAAATACAAAAAACAATTGAATGGAGAAACACAAGGATTGGAGGAATGAGTGATTGTGTCACTCCATGTATTGAGTCTAAGAGCAGACGCAGTGTTCTAGTGTTCGGCGTTTGTCTGCTCTGAGTATTGAATGCATTGCTTCGCCGTTCACTCCATTCCCACTCCAATACAACACAACACAATACCCCACAATTAAGATAATGGACAGAGGGCTGGGAGCACAGGGCCGGCGGAGGGCTGCATACCTGGTTCGAGAACGTGTTGCGGGCATTGTTTCGGTTAAATAATGAGTCAATTTATTGATATATTTTTGGACAAAAACCGGCAAAAAGTGTTTGCTTTGAGTCAATCGACGCTTAAGTGAAACGTAATCCAAATGAATGCCAGTCTATGAGTGAACGCACACAATGCAGAGGACAATAAGCACACGTGACTCACACACAGCCAATCAGAGACAGACACCGACAACGCGTACGTGTAGTGAAGGCTAGGCTTAGGCTTACAGTTCACACAATACGAGTACTATTGAAACGTAGACTTCCGTTCCCTTTATAGTCAAACACTTATTATTTGTTTGACTCTATTATTAGACGTAATTTCATTCATAACATTCAGAGAAGAACTGAGAAGAGCGCCAATAAAGAGGTTCACTCAATGAGTCAATAGTGTTATACACTTTACGTCTGTGTCTTTGGGATAAAAATCAATTACAGAGCCGACAGACAAAGTATACAATACTATTGTGTCCCTGGATTTGCGGCTAAACTCAATTATCAGATCTTAAATACAAATATTATTGAATTTATTTGTTTAAGTGATTTGATAATTGAAATCATTTTGTGATTCAATTGATTAGATATAAATTGTATCATAATATACTTAAAATAGGGAGAACCCAACTAGGTCTTGAGGTCTGCTCTGCATTCACTTCCAAATACAAAATGTCGTATAATTTAATAGAAAATTTCCATAAAGTAGAAATTTAGCTTGGAATTACCTCGATTTGAGATGTTGACTCTTTATAGACAACTACAGTATATAATTTTTAATTGCTAAAAGTTTGATTATTCAAAAATTGATAAAATAAACTTTTGCACAAATCCTCGAAAATTATAAATATTTAATCAAAACAAGCCCTGTCTCTCATTCTACTAATGTTTTGAATAGCGGTAATTGATTTTTTAGTTCAATAATCCTAATAAGTGTTTAGTGACAGTCAGTCACCTAATTATTGAAATCTAATGGAAAATTCCATTGAAATGCTATGCTTTGCGTAGAGATTGTTGAATGAAATGCCGATTATTTGTTCACAAATTGTTGCATAAAATAGTTGTAAAACTCTATAAAATATTGTTCTTAACTGTACTTAAGTTCAAAGTAGAGGTAATTTAAAAGCAGAAAAAGTAGCAAAAGATTAAAATCAATTCATTTAATAATTAATTTTTGGGAAATTTTTATGCGCTTTCAGACACACAAACAGTTATTCACTTTGTTTTGCTTTGATTTTAATGGCATTTAATATAAATTAATAGAAAATAAAAGTTTTTTTTAACAATTAATTTGAGTTCAAAATCATTGACTAATCGTTTGCCGGTATTTGTGTTTTGGCGCCAAAACTGAAATACTTTTGAACCAATGGTTTGGCGCCAAACCATCCAATCCTTTGGCAATTGATTTACAGTTATATTAACTTTGATTAGAGTTTTATTTTCTATTAAATTATCTAATCTTTTATGCATTGATTAGCGCTTTATTAATAGGCATTGAATTGATTGCAGGATTGGATGATTTCAAGTAAAAGTAACTCTGAATGCACTCACAGTGCGATCACAACAACACTCAACGCACTATCGGTTGAAATGTATTCAATTTGGACTCAAATTACTTATTGAAAACCATTTCTGAATTATAACTAAATTATAATTAATTTAGAGTTGAGTCACATTTGCATTATTTAAAGTAATCATTAATTTAATTCAAATCGATTTACAATAATTAAAAGTTAACACAAATGAAAAAATTGTTTATTTAAAAGTTATTTACCGATTGCTGGAAAAGATTTTTAATTAAATCATTTAATAAAAGTTTTGAATGGACTCAGTCTTTGCTTTATTGGCCGCTTTCATAAAACAGGAGTATAGCCCAAACAACTCCTGTCTCCTTTCAAATACTCCCTTCCCCTCTAACTTTTTAAGCAGAGGAACAATTTTGCACTGATATATTTCCTCCTTTCCAT
Source organism: Liacarus xylariae (assembly GCA_034693365.1). Classification (NCBI taxonomy): domain Eukaryota; kingdom Metazoa; phylum Arthropoda; class Arachnida; order Sarcoptiformes; family Liacaridae; genus Liacarus; species Liacarus xylariae. The sequence goes on from JAQFXN010000983.1 coordinate 4,335, forward strand.
TTTCATTTTATGTCATTTTTAAACTCCCCCTATATTTTGAGACAATTCTCAATATACCTTCCTGAAGCCCTATCTCGGACGAACTTGGTCACTCCGACTCAGTTCTCAAATCATTTTTATTTATATATCGGTTTTTTCGGTTTTAATTAAAGTTGGAATGCCCAATGGGAGGTAGAGCCAAATTACCCCACCCCGCCTGTGATGAAGAAAAAATTATGTACCCCCTTAAAAGTTTTTAAAAAACCACGCCGAAAATTTCCCTAAATTCTGGTAAATTTTTAGAGAATTGGTCAAAGTTCTGTTAAATTACATCATTTTTAATTCAATTCTGCACGATCATGATGATTTAAAATACCCCCTCCCGACTACCCTATACCCCCCTGACTTTGAGTTCATTGGGCATCCCTACATTAAAGCTTTTATGATTTAATCATCAATTCTTAAGGCCAAAACTTTGGGAAGGGTTAGAACTGCTTATTAATGCATATTATCATATGTGAAACCAGATCCAGAATCAGCTAAGAGGAGGCAGGGATGGGGAAAGGGGGTACAGCCCGGATTACCCACCAACTCTGAAATTTTTTAAACATTATGTCTTTCGACAGATGCCTCTAAACATTGGGCAAAAATTCTTCCTTTCTTAAATAAGGTGTGAAGTAATCCTAATTGCTTATTTTGGCGATATCTCGTCTAGAAAGTGGTGATCTCACCATACCTTTCTTTCTCCATCCCTGAGAAAAAGTATTTTAGTCCCAATTTTTAGAAAGTTTTTAGTGATTTATTAATAATTGTTATCACAAACGTGAGGAAAAAATTATTTAAATCAAAATAATTATAAATTCATGTATTTTGTTGTTAACATTGAATTTAATGCTAAATATTTTACTTTCTTTGCTTTTCTTGCTAAAATTTATTTGATTTCTTAAATTTTATTAGAATTTACAGATTTCTCTCTCTCTCTCTCTCTCTCTCTCTCTCTCTCTCTCTCTCTCTCTCTCTCTCTCTCTATTTTAATAATTCAGAGGTCGAAATTTAAAAGGGCACATAAAATCTTAAACACAGAATATTAAAGGTATCAAATAATCAATGCAATAATAAAAATATCTGTCTCCTATTTTTAAAAATTAAGTTATAATTAAATTTTAATAAGCTTTTGAAAACTAATTGAATATATTTTAATTACTTTAACAAACATTTACTAAAAAATTCAGTTAAACAATGTTACGGGTAATCAGTAGCAAATGGAAAAATTATGTCTTTTTAACTCCGTTTTCGAAGAAAAGGAGTATATAGATTCGCTTGCACCCCCTCCCCCTCACCACCACCCTTACTACCCACAATCTTTCAGTCAGTCTAAACAACTTATCTACAGTTACTGTTATACAGTATAATAATATGTATTGTATTATTTCTTGTGTTGTCTCTATATTATAATTAAAGCCCGGATAAATATTTGTTCCCGGATGTTTGTTCCAGATAAATTGAATTGGGTGAAAATTTGGGGCCAAACGAATTATATAATAAAAGTTCTTTTAGTGAAGTTTTATTTCACATGTGATATATGTAAATACATATATCATGGGTTAGTTCATAAATACATATTTAGTCAAATATCCAATGAAATATAGAAAAATATAAAAATTATACTGTAATTTCAAATATCATTAATGTGTTTCACATCATTAAACAAATTTTGTTTTTTTTATTAAGTAGAATCTACTTAGTAGATCAAAAAAGGCCGAAAACTCCTCAAAATAAATTAACCTAATCTAACTAAGGATGATGCTAAAATAGAACTGGATTTATATACTGTTCCTGTAGCTAATTTTCCAGTGAAATTCTCAAGATAAAAGAATATCTAAAGTATCTTCTATAATAGAATCTAAAATAATAGCATTTGTACAAATTTATAAAAAATTAATCAATTGCAAATTTTATGAAACATAAATACATATTTGAGTGTTTTTAGCCCATATTATATTCAATATAAAGGCATTTATAAATAATACTTATATATCCGGGGCTTAATTATAATCCTTTCGAAAATTAAACAAATTCTAATCTTATTGTAAAATACTATCATTTACTCCAAATAAATTCAAATAAAATTTGAATTGACTTAATCCAACCGTTCAATAGTACTCAAACTAAAACAAATTCAAGAGGTATTGGTTTTTTGCAGCCAGGAGAGGGGATTCTGGGTTATGACGTTACAAAGTTTCCAAAATTTTGGACAGGGGTTCCAGGGGAGAGTATTTCGCGAGCGACCTAGAGAGGTATCAGCCAGTATTCCTGGCCCTACCCCCCTTTTCCCATCCCTGGTTTAAGTAGATGTTAAGCAATGCTTCCTTATAAATAATTAATATTGTGTATTTTTTAGTTTCCAACTCTAATTTATAATTATTTTAATTAAAATCTTTTAAAATACATATATTTATCCGTTTATTATATATAAAAAGAGATAATTTAATAGAAATAAATATAACAATTGTTTAAATCTATTTCTAATTTAAAATATTATCTAAAATTGTTTGCAATATATTATCTCAACTTTCAAAATGAGACAATGTTTCCGGTAATTAACCATTAATTATACAATCATTTATTGATGAATCAAATCTTTGAAAAACTTAAGTATTCTTTAAATAATTTGGAATTTGGGGAACACATTGAACACATTGACTGTGTATTAGGAGAAACCAACAAATTATTAATTATTGTTTCACTGTTTGTCAAATTTTGCAAACGTTTTACTTTAACATCCGATCCAATCAATTGTCGGCCGTTTTTCTCATAATGGGCTCCAATAGAACAATTGAAGGGTATTATAACAGCTCTTGAAATAAACATTTATATTAACAATAAATAGAGTAACAGTTCGTCAACAAAAATATATTCCGTTAACTGTTTTTTAGAACTTTTCTTAATTAAAAGTTTTTATATAAAAATAAGACCAAAACAGACACTGAGTTCGCATTACAGACATTAACTCTGAAGCTTAAAGTTTTTGAGTTTATCTTTCAAATCGTTATTTTCACTTCTGATTCGTTGTATTTCTTGCAATAGAGTCTCGTTTTTCTTTAGAATTTGATCCAAAACTTCATTTTGAGAATTGGATTCGTTTAGTCGATTCAGACTTAAATCAATATTGGAATCACTTGTGCCCTCATTTCGTTGTATTAATTTCAAATGAGGTGTTAATAACGTTTCCGTCTGTGCTCTCGAATTTGAAATATTATCTGAAAAAAATAAAAGCCATTAATTAATAGTTTGTCTCTAAAATAGATTTTAACGATAATAATGTAAAATATATTTGACTTTACTTTGAAAAAGTGGTAAAACACTTATTTGATTGCTTTTGTCTCTTTGAACCAATAGATGCGGAATATTGAGCACAAGAGGAGGTGTACTGACTTTGTTGTCAATTAGAGTAAAGCACAGGTTATTCAGAACTATGTTAGTCGGGGGCACATAAGCTGACTCTTCGTCAGTGATAAAATCAGTCAAAAGCATAACTGAGTCCATGTGTAGAGTGGAGTCAATACTATTGACCAAAAGACTGATTAATTCGTCTTTGGAATTGGGCTTTGAATACGTCTCTATACGTGCGCTCACTTCAGACATATTTTCGGTCGAATTGTTTCGAATCAATGCGTTTTTGGTTTTATTCACAACTCTTTGATTTATAAATATCTGGTATTCACTGAAAGGCATTTTAATTAATTCAGTCAATGAAATGTCAGAGCAGTGCATAAATATCTTTGAATGAAAGCCCTTTGACTGCTGAACCAAATTTAGATTCGAGAGCTTTATTTGAAGTAAAGTAACGCTAATCGGAGTATCAGTGGATAAATGAGAGGCACAGTTGGAGTGGGAGTCATCTGAAGGCGACTCTACTATGGAGTCCTCTTTCACTTCGTCTGCCGTTTCGATTCGATTCATTGTAAAAATGTCCTCTTCCTCCTGAGTCATAGTCTCGAAGCCGACGACAACGAACTGTTCGCTATCCGCAGACAAATCACTTCTAATCGATCGGTTGTCGTCATCGATGGGTGAACTGTCCGTAAGACCCGATTCATAAAAAGTGGAATTACTTTTAAGACTCGAAGCGTCAGAATTGGGAGACTTTTTGAATGAAACAAAAGATGCGTTTTGGAGCTTATTATGTGCGGGAAATGCGGCCAATGATGTCGAGCTTTGAAGACTATTAGTATTACTCAAACCGTTTTGTGTGTTTGGAGTTTCACTTCTTTGAACCGATTTGTTCGTTTCAAAACTTAGAGAACTTCCGCTCAAAAGTGAATCGCTGTGTGACTTAGGTATGAACAGAGGGTCCAATGGATGGCTGTCGACCACAAGTGTAGGCATTTCTGAATTCAATGAGAATTTTTCATGAATTGAATGCTCAGAACTCAAGTCGAGCATTGACTGCTGTGGCGAAACACCAATACTTCGAAACGTTTGAAATTCTTCACTCAATTTCAACACTAATTCAATGTTAGGAATCGCTGTAATCAATGAAATGCTTTTAAATAAATTTATTTCTGAATTATTTTCCTGTTTTTGTATAAAAATTGTGTCGCTATTCATCTGAACTCCAAATTCACTCAAATGTTCTAAAAATCGAATTAAAAACAAGTATTGGCTGTGATTTAGTTGTACTTTGACTGTGGATGAGATGCATAGCAAAAGATTCAAATCTGGGTCTGAATTATCACTGCTTTTGTCTGTCTTTGGCGGCGATTCAAACGCCCATAAAGTGATTGGCAACGGATCTAATAGTGGGTGAAATTTATTAGACTTTTTAGACCTGAACTCTGCCCATAAGGGCTCCATTCGAACGGTCCAAATGTCGGCACAGTTTTCATTGGTCTTGAGTTTTGTTAAATTATCAAAAAATTCGTCCGAAACTGGTTTGGGATCGGAGTCGAGCCATGGAAATGTCTGCCTGTCGTACATGAATGGTGTGCTTCCCATTCCGTCCATTAGTTGGTTGAGTTCATCAAAACTCGAGTTCTCTGTTTCGCAATTTAGAGCCACTATTCGGGCGCTCTTTAACTCCAAAGTAGAATATTCTGAATATTCGGGACATTTAATGCATAACAAAGGCATTAAACACTCAATTCTTGTAATTAATTTCTGTTTTTCCTGTTTTGGAAGCATTTCTTGGAGTTTAACCATTGCGTTGTGAAGATTGGACTGAAAGGCATTCATCCATAAGAGTGTCAACGAATCGAATGTCACTTTGAGTGGAGCCAAGTGTACGAAAGCAGTCGAATCGGGAACGCATTCACTCGAATCGATGTAATAATAGTTATTAATTTCCATATAGAAGGCCATCATATCGTCCGGAAGGGGCGCAGACTTGTCCGTTGCGATCAACTTCTCGTTTAGTTTTAATTTTGTTGTCGTATTAGTTGTGACACAACTTACAGAATAGTCGGCCAAACGAATCAAAATAACTCTTGACATGAGTTGACTTAAAGCGTTTCGCGTTTGTGTCCGAACTGATGGGCGGATACCCGTTGGCGGCTGTGAAGGCATTGCTTTCGATCTTTTATCGGAAAATGACTGCAAGTGTTCTGAAATCCAATGACTGCGACTCGAAGACGGGTCTGAATACCTGAGCCAATGATTCCGATTACCGATAGCTTTCTGATAGGGATAGACATCAATCACTAGTTTAGAGACTGTTATCTGAAGAGCGCCGCCGTCTTTGAGATTTGGATGAAGAGATCGGCCATTATTTGGGTCCAAATCATCGCATAAATGGATTTCAATACGACTCACGAATATGTGATGAGAAGTCTCTATAATATCGTATTGACTGAACAGACGACTCACTGCCGACTGTGCCGTTTGTGCCGAATTGGAAGTCATGTTTTTGAGGGTTGACAGTGTGGGCGAATGACTCCCGACTACCAGTTCATCGTTGAAGTGCTTAGTTCGGGGCGCTCTTCTGATCAATTGTGTCAAATAGTCGGCAAAATGTATAGCAGAGAGGAGTTGGGCGTCGGTTAAGACCCACAAGAGGTCATCGAATATAAACATAATTCGCGCCCCAATTACTGAACAGTCGCTCAACTTTTTCTTAATAGTCAGACGACAAGAGGCCTGATTTGCGATTAGACGTAACGGTGTCTGAACTATATTAGACTCAGCCTTTGCTTCGAACCGAAGTGTTTGCCACTCCAAGTGCTTGAATATTAGAATTTGTCCCCGATTTGGGTCCTTAATGCGGGTCAGTCTTAGGTCGACATTCCGTTTCCAATTAGGACTTCGACTTTCGATCATAAGTCGCGACAACTAATTAGTGGATAATTGGATTGGATTTCAAATAATTAACAGATTATAAAACAATACCTGAAGTGAAGCGTTGAATACTTTTGACTTAAACCTAATGACAACCGAATTAATAGTGAGAGTCATTCCATCGAACACTCGATCAGTGAAACCATATTTTCCGGAATCTCTGGAAATCAAAGTTTAATAAAATATGTTTTGCATTGAATAGAGTATAGGACTGACAGATACGATGTCTGATTGGTTGGTGTCTTCGCTGTGTCTCTGAACTGTTCACAGGTCTCTATTTCGACCACCACTTCATCCAAAGCCAGACATATGGGCAAAGTCTTCAGTTTCATCCACTGGACCTTAAGGGACACGTGATTACAGACGGCGCGACTCAGAGTCATCCAAAGGGGCAGTTCTAACAAATCCATTAAAACCGATTCGTTTAACTCAATGTTATGCACTTCACAGCACCCCTTCATTGCACTCAAATTCAGTTTATCCGCCGATAAGTTCTTTGTGAACCTAAAACACAACAAACCATTCATTACTAAATCGTTTCGGTATTCAAATCAAAGTAAGTATTAATTAAATTAAAGCAAACATTACTTCGAGAGATGTTTTAGTATTTGATTCTTCAATATTGCGGCCATTGTTTGGTATGTTTTGTATAAATAATATATAAATAAATTAATAAATAATATAAATATTAATAACGAATTGATAACAACTAATCACTCATTCATTCATTGTTTATGACTAAAGATATGTTTATTAATAGTCTATAACTATGATAGTGTAGTTCGGATTCGGGCGAATGACATTTTAGAAATGGGCGGACAGTTCCGGAAGGGGTAATGTGCAATCGTCAAATTCTTACTCAATTTAATTTAATATGACTTAATTTAACAGAATTTCGACTAATTCTGCAACAATTTGACAGAATTCAGGCAAAATATGATATATTCTGTGAGATTTAACAAAACATTACTAAATATAGAAAGAATGTGACAAAATTCTGTTATTTGTAATGGAGGCTTAGCTCGGGTGGAGTGGTAGAGAGGTATGTATGACCGCGAAGACAATAATTGGTTGCCACTACTGGTCGTCTATGGCTTGGCGTCTATCGAAAGTACAACAGTAGAGCAAACGTCGAGAGAAAAAATTATTTATTTTATTTAGGAATGCATTTTATAATAAAAGCATTTATTAAAATGCATAATAATTGCATTATCTAAGCAACGTTTAATCGAGTTTCCGGGCAAAATCGAGTAACTGTTACATCTGTACGGAATTGTACCATTTTTTGAAATTCGGCGGACAAAATAGGGGTTTTCCGAGCATTGCCCGAATCCGAAATACTATATCTAAAAACTGAGGCTTAGCTTAGAAAATATGTGAAAACGTATTGACATTTCATCACAACATTAGAGTAGAGAAGAGTCGACTCCAGACTTGACTCAAATTACTAAACATTTTAGCACTCATTGCGTCCCAAATACTGTAATTTACATAATAATAGATAATAACTTCAATGCAATAGAGATCTCAATAATAAATTGTTAAAACAAATTGTATTCACTTTAATACAGAATAGCATAAGTACTGTAACAGTACTTCTGTATAAATAATAATAATAATAATAAATTTATTTTTCATTTAAGAACTTGTCTTAAAAATTACAATTCTCATTAAATTAAGCAAACAAGAAATTAAGCATTGGTTTACTTGTCTATACAGCACAGGTCTGGTGAACAGACTATGGCTTATATGATAGACACCAAACGTATTAACAATTATTGGACATCTGAAGAAGCAATCAGTTGTTGTGTCCTTTAATTTTTGACTTTCGCTAGTTATCAATGATATGTTCTGACAAATTAGCAGAGCTGATCCCCATTCAAATTTGGCGCTCATTCTTCGTACTTAATTAATCCACATGCTTTATTGCCATAAAAATAGCGTTTTTCCTGCGCCCAAAACGCTAGGGCGCCTGCAGTTGCTCTAACAACCGAACAGAGCAACTAGCAATCTAATGCTAATTTATTAATTCAAAAGTACGTCAAACAAAATTGCGCTTGCGCTTTAGGGCGCCTGGGCACTTGGGCACTTGGGCGTTTTGGGCGCGGCCGCCAGGCGTTTATTTCCAAATGCTACGTAAAAGTAAGGGAGTTTGAAGTGATATGAATAGTGATGAGCACAGGCCCGAAAACCACGGGCCTGGGCCTGGGCCTCACGAGCCTAGGCTCAAAATATTTCGAGACTGAGCCTCGGCCTATAAAAATATCACGAGCCTGGGCCTGAACTCTATGAGCCTCGGCCTGGGCCTGGCCTCCAGTATAAATTTTGGGCAGGAAACTGGATATAACCATTATACAGTACAAGGGGTAGTCAGACTCAGAGAGTGCAAGAAAGCACTTTAGAATAGAAATATCTCCGAAATAATCAACTCAAGATACTTTAAACATTATTTTAGGGGGTCGATCAGGAGTGTATTTCTAAAAATTTTTAGGGGGTATGTCTAAAAATTTGTCGACAATTATCTGATTTCATTGGAAGATTGTAGCTTCTTCAAAAACAAAAGGGAAGGGTTCCCAAAATACACTTTCCTGATTGACCTCCTAAACTGATTTAAAAAGTACCATGAATTTATTATTTCTGCGATATCTGAACTCTAAGGTGTTTTGACACTCTCTGAGTCTGACTACTACTGCAATATCGCGATAATGCAAAAAATTATTCCTGACTATTGAGTTGAATTTTTGCACTAAAAGCAATTTTTTAATTTTTACTTTACTTTAAAATTTGTTTTAATTTATTTATTGTTATATATAATTAAGGCCAAACCAGGCCCATAGTACTGGGCCTTGAGCCTTGGCCTGGCCTAGGCTCATTATTTTTTAACCTGAGCCTGGGCCTCGTTAAATTCTGTAAGCCTCGGCCTGGGCCTGGAGGCCCGCAAAACTCATAGAGCCTGGCCTCGAGCTTAGGCCAGCCTCAGGCTAGCCTGGCCTGGGCCTGGCCTGGGCCTGGCCTCTGCTCATCTCTAGCTTAGATAAACTGCAAAAATATTTATTTACTCTTTCACAAGTATTACTTAACATGTTTATACAACTTAAGTTATTCTTTTATTTAGAGCAATAGTTGCAAATAATATAATCTTTTAAGCAGGGAAGTGCAGTAGATGCGGGAGATTAAGCTCGGAAAACCATTCATCGGAATTTTTCTTGGATAGCCCTATAGGTTCTCTGCAGTGTTTGAGGAAGGAAATCGCTAATTTTTGCTAAATTCAATTAAGATCATAATTGATTAAGATCAGAATTCATCCCATTCCGGCTAACATCTTGTTAAAGTCTTCTAAAATTGGTTAAATTTTGTCATTTTAAATTACATTTCTGAAAAATTTGACGTTTATGAAATATCCCACTATACCCTTCGGGTAACACAAATATAGCAAGATCAGCCATTTTACACGAATTTTGACCTCTCTAGGCTCTATTAAAAAATTTCCTTCTAACATTTTGAATCCTCAACATTTAAAAGAAATTACTTAATTGCCATGCTAGAACAGGTCTCAATATAAACACAATTCATTTACTTTAATATTAATTAAGACATTTTCATTTATATTGTAGTTTTTTCAGCTAATTTATATTTTATCTTGTCTAACTTTACTTTCCTTTTAATGTGGATATTATTCAATTTTGATAAAAGTTTGATAAACCATAAGAGTTAGAAATATGGTTCCATGTTAAATTATGTGCCATTTTATAGCCCCTTTCTGATAAATTTGGTAAAAATCGTAAATTCGAGATTCAAAAATCCTATTTTAATTACATTATCGAGGATAACGCCGAAATTATTATCGCTGTTGATTATCATCTTGCATTTCTTTTTAACATTTTAAAATTGATCCTTATGATATTTAACCACCTCCATGAGTTTTTATATATGTCTTCAATATTTTAATACACTAACTTTTTTCTAAGCCAAGCTTAGCTACCATTTGATAAAGAGTTTATATTATTTCTAGCATGCTCCAATTTCCTTATAAAACATAATGTGATAAGATAAAATAATCATTAACTAATAATTATTTCTCAAGAAGTAGTTTATGAGTTTAAATGACATATTTACCATACTTCGTAAATTTACATTGTATCTACCCTTATAAAACAGTTTTTGAATTTGTTTTTATAATTGAAAATGAACTAAGTTTAAATTACATATTTTAAAATATCTTCATTTATACAAAATATAATGCAAAATTCATACTGTTTTATTTAAGCTTAATAAATTTTTGAAGACTTATTATATTGCTTACCCCTTGCGTTATCTCCACAGATAGTACAGACATCATAAATCTCATTGTCAGACATTTTTTAACAATTTTGTTTTCTAAATAGAATAATAAAATAAAATAAAATAAAAACAATCTCAATTAATTTAGAGACTTAACGATGCTGTACAATGAGATTTTTGCCAACGAGTGCTTATATTACTTAATATGAATATGATTAAATATATTAAATGAATTCTAGTTCGATTAAACCAAGATATTAATCATTTTATTTATTTCATACAAATATATTTCAAGATTTTAACAATGATTGCATATTTACACAATAAAACAAAAATTAACAATTAGAAATAAAGAAAATTGCTATAAAGTCTAATACACAATTTTGTTTTCTACGTATCCAACTAAACCACATACAATGCAAACTAATTAGGTGATGAAACAATTTTGAAATGTTATTTTTTATTAATCTGTATTGATGTTAGTCAGTGATTTCCTTTAGTCTGTCTTTCAACACGTGACATGCCTTAGTGTACATACTATTACAATACAAAATATTGTACACCAGGGCATGTCACGTGTTGAAAGCCAGACTAAAGGAAATTACTGATGATAGTTAATATTGACAATCTTAGTAATCCCTTGAAATTTTGTTCATGAGTTACATCTTTAAGGATATATAAAATATTTATGATACAATACGATATATTTAATAATTTTATATAGATAAGTTGAGTTTAACAAAATATTTTATATTATTCTGACATCTAGTATCTAGTTTATTAAAGTTTATTTCACCATACCTAAAATATTATTTCGACAGGTATATTTTATTTTGAAAACAATTTTATTTTTTTCTTGAAAATTAAAATTAGAAATAAAAGATTGAATTCAAAAAACTCAGAAAATTACCTTAAATTGCAAACTTTGCAACCCTAGTAAAAATCGTTAAGTTATTAGTAGAATAATCTAAATACTAAATATTAAGTCATGTCTGAATACTTGGTATTTATTTATGATTTGAAATTTAAATACCATTCAAATAGTTTTCATTGTTAGATTTTATTTTTTTAATCGCTTTTCTCGCGCTAATCACGTGAAAATTGTTTTATGTAATTTCAGCATTCTGCAAAAAACAAGTTTTTAATTATATAAACTAACAAAAAGTATTACCCAAGGACAACAACAACATAAAATTGATAGGACTTCATATTTTATTTAATGTATTAATATATAAATAGATTGTATAGAATAAATATGACAAGATTGAGTTATTGGATAAAAACCATATTTGCTAGTAGATTCTTGTTTAATAACTATCAAGAAATTTATATTTTTAATTACACTATTAATACAGTGTCACAATATTAATCATTGAATGTTACATGTTATCTTGTAAAACAACACATTAGAGATTAAACTGTATAATTTGCATGTAATAGGATTTTAATCTGTCGTTTTACACCGTATTCAGAGAAAAAGGATTATATGCCCTAATATTTTGAATACTATATAACTGTTTTTAATGAGTTTTCAATGTGACAATAGAGGTCAAACTTTTTAAAATTTCACTGACCATTCCCTTTCATTATGTGAATATTTTCAACTTTTCCCATGATTGAATTTCTTCAACCCTCTTTTCTTCCTCTTGAAAATTTTGGTCATTAACCTTATAAACCCTTCCTTTTCTTAAAGCTGGTTATTTCTATGTGTAGAAAATCAATATAAATCATAATTTCAATGACTGAATCATGTTTTCTTCAACCCTTCCCTTCCCATAAAATGTTTTTTTCAATTCCTTCCTTCTCTTCCTTTGAAAACCTTATAAAAAAATTCAACCCTTCCCATTAGAATTTTTCAAAGGTTAAGGGACCTTTAAGGGAATGGTTGAAATGTTTGATATCTATTTTGTATTAATACCACAAATCAACTAATTTTGATCCTTAAAACATGTTTATTACATATTGTAGTAATAACGAGATTCTTTTGAACCCCTCCCCCTAGACCCCCTCCCCTCTATTAAAAAATCTTCAATTTGAACCCCTCTCCTATACACTCTACTAGGTTCTAGAAGAAAATACCTAGCAGAAGTTAGATTTTGGACTTTCTACATCGTTGTCCCCATTCGTAATCCACTTCTTAATATATAGTAAACATATTGTTGAAGATAGAGAAGTTAGATTAAAATGCATGAGATTTATCTTGTTGTTTAAATGCTGATTTCAGATATTTGATATCTGGAACCACCGGTGTGCAGAGGCCTGGTGAATAGGAAATGCGCGACAGTCAACTTTACAGTTTCTTCTTTACTGTACAATAATTTCTATTTATAATGACTCATATCTTTGGAGAAAATAAGT
>JAQFXN010000984.1:0-17281 GCA_034693365.1 Liacarus xylariae
TCTCTCCTCTCCTCTCCTCTCCTCTCCTCATCTTTCATTGTAATATAGATACAGACCCGTAGTCAGTAGTTGAACGTTGTATAGAGAATATGTCGATATATACAGTATATAAGTATACAAATAGAATATATGTGAGAGAGAATCGAGAATCAGTTTTATGGCTAAGTAAGCAAAATGCCAGCGAATGTAAAGAGTCTTTTGTTAGATTTGTTACATAATATAATTCGTATGTCTATAGAGTTTATTCAGTAGTGATTTGTTGCATCTCTTCATTCAATATTCTCTTTTAGCTATTATTCCAGATCTGCTCTCTTTCAATGCGAATAAGTGTCAGTTCTCTCTCTATCCCTATCTATAGTGACAAACATTGGGTTTTTTCACTTTCTCTCTCCACTACTGTATAACTATTCACTTCAAAACTAATACATACAATACATTTATAACATGTATTGTGTTATAAATATAATACAATAAAAAAATATATCTCTCTTTTGTATTATTTTGGATGAGATATCAAAAAACTTTTTATTTCCAAAACTAAATCTTCAAAAAAATTATTCTTTTCGTTCAATTCATGAAAAAAGGCAGCAATCGATTGGCTGATGTCAAACAGCGATTATAAATGTAAAGAATTGGCAATAAATTACTTATAAAATTGTTGGACGACTTTCCAACAGCACAAATATGAGTTATGACACTTTTAATATGGTATTCCTTATGTAGTTTTATATTATTTGATTTTATTTCTTATTTCTTATGGCGCCTATACTATTGGTGCTCTCCTAATGTAATGTAATATCAGGGCATATGTGTTCCTAATTTCTTCCATTTGACAAGTTTTAAACGCTTAATAAGACACATATACGGCTGGGGATGTGTATGTCATCAATAAAGTGTCTGTGTCTCTGCCATCATATTAAAAGATCTCTCAATCATATGATTAGAAGAATCTCTTCTTATTTTTATATTTCCGCCAAAAATTCTTTCATTCATTTATTACTTACTCTGCGTTTAGATTTGGCTCTTCTTTTTCTCTGCGCTAATATAAAAATGTCTTATCAGACGAAATAAGAAACAAAAATTGCATCCAATAAATTGATTGTATAGTTTCGATATCTTAATTAATCACAAATTATTTGCTCTCAAATCAGTTGAATTAGTTTTAATGAATAAAATGCATAGAAATTTCTGATAAAAATATTTTCGTTAAATCTAAACTTTTTCTGATAGATATTCAAACAAAATACTATTTAATTATTAATATTTTTCTAAAATTAAATTATAGTAATGTATAAGAAATTCAGTGAAATATAAAAAAATAGAGAAATTGAAATAAAAATTAGCGCAGAAAATGACTTTTTTTAAGCCAAGATCTTAGGAATTACAACGAAAACAACTAAAACTAATCCAAATCTTTTCAGATGTGTTCAGTGAAGTAGATATTAAAAGATAAGAGAATTATAGATATTTTTCTTTTTTTATTACAATAGAAATAATTGAAAGGGAAAGGGAGTTAAGAAGAAATGGAATTACATATAGTATTGCATAAAATTATGATTAGAGGAGGAAAAGAAGATTTTATTTAAATATAAAATACAATTTTATATATATTTCTCTATATTTTATGTTCACTGGATTTCATACTTTAATTTCCTTTTGATTTCCTTATGTGTAAGAGTAGTGAAGAAAAAATGCAATTTTTTAAAAGTATAAAATGTTGTCATTTATAAAATGAGCTGAACATGTATAATGTCGTCGGTATGTCTACGAGTGAGATGGGATGAGGAGGAGGTGGAGTAGGAATGTGTTGTCAACAAACGTCAGAACAGATAATATATAGATATTTAATATATTTTCTTAAGCTGTTATTCATTTTTTATATTTAAATATTACTCTAAATTGTTTGACAAATATATTTCTATTTGATTAATTCATATTTTATGCAATTCTATTGAAATTCGGTTGTTTTCTGCAAATATATTAATGTATATAAATATAAATATATTTAATATATTGCCGAATATCCCCTGTGCTCTCTTGAAAAATATAAACAAATTCAAACCCTTTGTAAAATTAAAAATGAATGAAAATTTCACATTTTATAATATTACATTTTCCATTTTCTTTTATAAGAAAACATAGGGGTTGTCAAGGGTGTATAGCTAAAATACCCTCTGTCTCCCGAATTTTGAAAATATCTCCTGTGACATTTTACTACAAAACAATATTTTTAGTTTGCCATACATTTACAGTCTCACAATACCCCATCCCTTATACGCCCTATCTCGATTGAGCTTGGCTACTACTAAATTCAATATACCGGTAATTAGAAAATTACAGAATATTTTACTCTTTATAACTCTAAGAATATTTTTGTTAAATAGAATTTCTCATTTTGTTAATTACATTATTCAGTATTTCTTTTCAAAATCTAATCCAAGTCTTTTAATTCACAATTCACTGACCAATAAATAAAAGATGAAATTCTTTGATGAAAAGTGTGTGAATGAGTGGAGAGTAAGAGATGAGATGCGAAATAAACACTCGGTTTTAATTAAAATCTTTGACTCTTTTTCAATGAATTATTTATTCTTAAAGTTTTCTGTCGTCTAAAAGCTTAGACGATTTGTAAAGAAATTCTTTAACATTACAACGATTTGTACCAAACTATAAAATCTCGATTTGTTGAACACAACCTATACATTAATCGCAAGTTATTAGAGGATTCAATTCATGTGAATAACCTGTGATTCTGGATCTCATAATATATGGTAAAAACTTTGAATAATAAAATTTAATATAATTAATATTAATATTGAATTACTGGTCAGTAATGTATTTGTGATATTCTATTAAAAAATTGGAAAAACAATAGTGTATTCATATCACAGAAAATATTAAGTTAGTCTAGTTTTATCTGATTCTCAATAATAGCTAATCATATTCTACCTGCGCTCGAATGCCATTTGCACACATGCAGTACTGTATAATAATATCATAAGAATATATAAGAACTTAGGCAACGAATAGAATCACGAATTTCTCTAATCCTATGAATTTTATTCTTAAATTCTTATCAACAAAAAGAGAGAGTCAAAAGAAAAGAACTGATCTTATTGTTCAATGCCTTTACCACAAGAAAGAGTGAGGAATTTCTGTCTAAAAACCCTAACACAACAACTTCTAATTCAAAAGACAGTCAGAAATAAAGTTTTGTCTTTATCTTTAAATTCTAATATAAATTCATGTGATTTGAAGAAACATTTAAAAAATACTAAGAGAAGAGAAGAGAAAAGTTTTATTTTATTTTTTTCAAAGTGAAGAGAAGTAAATATAAATTGCAATTTCGGTAAAAAATTCCATTTCTTATATTGCAATGCAATACACATTTCCATTCAATTCTTTCATTTGGCTGACTATTAGTTTATAATATACAGCAATTCTGTAATAGCATTTGTGATTTCTGTGTGAGAAGAGAAGGGTTAGTGAAGTTGAAAAATATCTCTGATTAAAAAAATCTGAGCATTCATTAATTCAACCAGTACTACTTCAAAGCTAATTTTTCTAAAACTTTATGCATCTCAAACATTTTAAACAAAGTCAATATTTAATCATCAAAAGAATTATTTTTGAGAAAATACAAAAATTAATAACTAATTTATTTTTGGTAAAGCCAGCAACATGCCACACTTTTTTGTACAACCTACTTTAAAGCTTAATCTTTAAAAATGCAACAAGATAGGATATTGAGCATCCTATTTTTGATTAAAACAGAATACTCTGTCCAATGAATTCGCTTAAATTGCAAGACAATCTATAGAAATACTATGGGCAATTTCAATAGATTGCCTGCTTTAAACTCGGACAACTACCCCCTGTAATCCCATACTAAGGAAATTTCCGCATCCATTATGTGTGCACACCAAAAGTGTGCAGAGTGTTAATGAAAGAATATAGAGAGCTGTGAGGAGAGGGAGGGAGAGTTTGCACACATAGGTTTGGTATATTCCAGTGAACTCTAACTGTTAACTCATCAGAAATTTTTTCGTATAACAACTTTTGAAAACCTATTTCTCCTTTGATGTCGAACGGAATGCCGGCGTTCACTATAAACCCATATATTCTGTACAGATATAGATGGGAGAGAGGAAAGGATGGTTTGGTAGGAAAACTCGATAAGAATAACAAATAGTTTTAGTTGAAAACTATATAAATCTTATAACATATTTTGGTTGTGGAATCAGTAGTTATGTTATGTCTTATAACTTCTTGTGGCAAATCATTGGCTCTAAAAATCAAAACTTTCCAAACCCTATATACAGTATATTTTTATATATAAAGTTAATATAAACTTATTTAATAATAAAATTTTTTATGTGTGGTCTGAACGCACCGGTATATAAGTAAAAGTATATACAATTATATAACAAATCCTGTGGTTTAGGGGTTTGAGAAATAAGTTTATATTTTTTCACTTTTTTCTTACTTCAAATATATACCAATAGTAGTATATATTTTTTGCCCAAACGTTATATTACACAACAAAATGTGTTTACTGTTCGTGTGTTTCGTCTGAGCCTTATATTTATAGTTAAACTAGAATTTTTAGGAAAAACTACTGAAAAATAATATATAAGTTTTGCCGAAAAGTAAACTCAATTTCAAGTGAGGAGAGGGAGGAGGGAGGGTGAGAGAGAGGAGAGAGAGAGAGAGAGAATTTTTAACAATTCTGTTGAAAAAGTTTTTTCCTCCCGAAATATAAAACACAAACTATAACTCGATTTACTTTAATATTTCACAACAAAACAACTGCTCTTTTTTCTCTCTGAAGAAAATTATTTTTTTTTATATAAAAATTGAAACTATTTTTTCTCTCTACTGAAGACAGAGTAGAGAATATATGTTTTTATGGCTAAAACAAAAAAATTCACATTTTATATAATATTGAATATGAAATACTGTTCACAAAACACAATTCAATTCTGTCTTTCTGTTACTTTAACTCTCTTTTAGACTCTCTTTTAGACTCTCTCTCCCTCTCCCTCTCCCTCTCCCTCTCCCTCTCCCTCTCTCCCCTCCCCATCCCTCTCCTACATTAGATCAATAGACATATGAAAAAATGGGAAAAGTATTTCTCTTATAGTCCTTATTATATAAAATAACTTTCTATACGATTCTCAGAACAAATATAAAACACTTGTGCGAGTGATCTCTTATTTTTATTCTTTATATTTTTTATTTCTCTTCTCTTTTATTATTTACAGTAATAGACAAACAAACAGAGGTTCGAAGCCTGGACTCCAGTGCCACAGAAGGAAATGATGTGATATTGCGTTGCGTTTTTGCACAAGACTTATATACCGTCTCGCTTTGGATTACTGATGACGGACTCATTGTGTTGCCACTGACCAGAGCTAACAGTGCTTTAGGTAAGAGTTGTAGGAAATAGATATAAAAAATGCTACACATATGCAGTGACGCAGAGATGTATGAACAATATGACCATAACTGGCAATAAAATATTTAGATTTCAGTGGCATATGATTTAAGATATGAACAATAATTGTTTATATGAGCATTCATCCATCAACATTCAAGTAATTATAAACTCATATAAGCATTCTGTATAAACTTGAATAAACTGTAAGATACTGATCTTACTCTGGAACAATTTACAAGCATGTATTCCAGCCCAGAATACTCCCTGACGTTTTGGCCGGATACCTCGGCTCTCCGCGAGATACCCCTCCCCCTTAGGCAAGATTTTAGGATTCCAATTCAAAATTCAAAATATTTTGTCAAATTCATTTCTTAATTACATTACATCAATGTTTTGCAGTTTTCACATCAGTTTTGTACTAAAAAATACAGTAAATTAATCACTTTTAGCAATATTTAGCTGTTTTTCTGTAGTTTTGTAGACATAATTTCTTAATAAAGAAATAAATAAACAAACTTTAAGTGTTACATTTAGTAGTCAAAATATGACTTTTTTGAACCCCCCCCCCCCTCCTTACATTTAAAACTCTGCAAATTCATATAATTCCGTATAAAATTTCACGATTAGAAATTAAGCTTTGAAAAAAGTATTCGTTTTCAGACTTTTATATATGAATTTCAATATTTTAAAGTCATCAACTACTGTAAGCAATGAAAGTTTGCTTCTTACTCAATTTTACTATGTGCCAAATAGTCAAATTAAGGGACATCTAAAAAATTGAGTTAAAAAGTTAACAAAAATATAAAATAACAATTGATCCAAGTTAATGAAATGCTCCCTGATATTAAAAGGTATAAATTACTAGTATAATGAAAATTGCATCACAGAAAATGCAGTTGATGATTTAGTATTGAAAGCAATATATCAAATCATTTGTTGAATTGAACTCTAGTTGAATTCAGCATAAATTCAAATATAGATTTTTAAAAATATCCTTTTGTATAAGATTTCTTATAATGAAGTTCAATTCAAACTGATATATGTGTCTGCCCTACACTTTCGCCTATCTTAACCACATTCCGCGTCTCTGATTCCTAATATACTCTTATTTGTTAAAACATTTTCATTCAAAACAAAATATAAAAAGATTAAACACAAGAAGTAAAATGAGATAAAGAATAAAAAAAACTTCTATTACTTTATACAACATTTTATATATAGATATTTACGGTATATAAAGATAAAACATGTCTTATATATCTATCGCACAGCAGAGCACATGAAGATTCTCATTGCAGCACATATTATATAAGTCAACAGTAAAGGGGATTAGCGTTAGTCTTGTATTACGTTTTACTTACTGAACACTCACTCCACTCCAATTCGTGTCTTTATTTTTAAAGGATTTGTACATTTGTTTTTGGAAGTGAAAAAGTGATTTTATTCTTCTTTCTCTGCATTCATCTTAAAGATTTTGCCTCTCTTTTAAGGGTTTAATATTAATCTAATAATATCCGGAGAGAACTCACAGATTCCTTTAATCCTGGCATATATACAGTATTTACAACACAGTCGAAAATGAAAAGTTAGTTTTGAACAGCACTGACATAACATATAGATAAATATTTTAAATTACACCCCTCTTTCCAACTTTCAACTTGGCAAAATCTAAACCTTAGTAGAAACCAATTGTTATTTAAAGATTAGATTGAGTGACAAATTTCGATAGATTATAGATGTTTGTGCAATCATAGGGATAGGTATTTTCTATAGATTTACAACTTATGTATGCCACCATGATATTTTTTATACATTCTTAGGTAATTCATGGGTTAATACTATGATTAAATATCAAATTTAGAAATTTAAATTATCATAATGAACATTGGAACAATAAATTCTGATTAATAATATTAGTCTGATGCAACTTTTTATGGCAATATTATATGTGAAAGAATAAAATAAAAAAACGTTTAAGAAGAAGCAACTCTTCTTAAGTCTTATAAGATGACTAGTGTTTCAGTATAATAGTCACATACAGTTAAGCATTGAGTCGATATTTTTGCAAACTTTATTAATAACTAATTTATTTGACTAATATTTTTACAAAATTATTGATTTAATGTTTAACTGTAGTCACTATTATACTGCAACACGTAGTCATCTTATAAATCTTAAGAAATGTTGCTTCTTCTTAAACCCTTTTATATTTTATTCTTTCACATATGCAGTATTTTAAATTATGAGCTTTTATAAAGATTTGTGAAAATCATGGATCGCCAAGGGGGAAACCCCCCCCCCATGAGTTTGATATTTGGAAAAATACTCTCTGACCTCGCGCCTCAGGCAAAAAATTTGTATTTTTATCATATTCCCTCTGTGCATTTTTCATATTTTGAGTTTTCGTATACCCCCTTTAGGCATTTTCTGAAAATTTTCTCAAAATACCCTCCTCTATACCTCCCGCTGACTCGGCCGACCTTAGCGACCCCTAGTGAAAATATTATGTAATTTTTTAAAATTCAGGGATTTCTTTCTATACACTTTCATTGGTTTGCAATTATTTCTGTCACAATTTGAATTTAGCTAGAGTGATACAATACAAAATTATTCTAGTGAAATTTTAAATACACTATTTAATCATCTGAGAGAATTTTGACACAAAATTATAGGATCTGATCTAATTTGTGTTAAATTCTATTAAGAATTACAATTAAATTACAAACAAATTATATTAATATATTTATAAATCTATTAATAGTAATAAATAAAATATTCTCATAAACTTATATGACATTCAAATCCTTTGACATATTTATAAAATAAATTTAAATTAAAAATGTTGATTAGATTTAAGCCCCAAAAAAATTTGTATTCATTTCTCGTAAATAAATGTGTTGAGTGTTAGTGAATGGTTGCCAACAGACAGAGTTGAATGAGTTTTCTGAAAAATTCTCATAAATATTAAATGATTTAAAATTATATTTTAGAATAAGAAAATATAGTAATTCAGAGGAAAAGACAAAATTAAATAATTTATTATTAATAAGAATATAAAGAGGAAAGACATCTGAATATAAGGTTACCGTATTTTAAATTAGTTTTAACTGTAAGTAACAGAAGAATAAGTATTCATACATTTTTTAGAAATGAAAATTTATAAAAACATATTCTTAGGAAAATTAATTTCAGAATTGGTTTATGAGGTTTAGCCCTTAATTCTTATATAATCTTCAAATGCAAACAAATTAATTTCATTTGAAAATAATAAAACATATGTAAGAAATAAAGAAACAAATTAAATTGCAATTGTCCTATTAATAGCATGTTACTCTAGTTTGCTACAGAGATGTGCAAGGAAGGTGTTCAACTTATAAATCCTTTTTTTCAAAAGCATAGAATTGAAACTAATTATCCTGATAATATTTTAAATCATCCTTAAGATAACATCTTGAAATTTACCAACCGGTTTTAACCGAATAAGTTTTTCCGATCAGTAACACAGCTTCTCCAACAGCTTTTAATTGAATTAATGAGAACATAACTAAAATGCTTTTGTCAGAAAAAAGAATTCAAAATTGTTCAAGACTATTTTAAGCCTCATCTTTCTATAGCCTGGTATATCTTAACCAGGGTTAGCCAAAGTTTGTAGTCACACGTAGTCAGAGAGATATAGTTGGGGTTATTTTGGAAAATAGATCTCAAAATGCCAGGGGCAGTGTTAGAATGACAAAATATGAAAATTGCAAAGGGAGGGGTAGAGTACAAATATAAAAAAGCTGGCGTCGGCCACAAAATGTCAGGGGTGGGGCATTTTTCAAATTCTTCATATCATGGAGGTATTTTTGTTACAGCCCCCCCCTCTGACTCGCTTTGATCTTAAGCCATGCCTTGATTATACTTACAAATAATCAATAAGAATGAAGATTAACTGCGAAATGATTGTTGAATACATTTAAAACAATTAATATAATGACCTAAATCTTTGTCCATTAGTATAATATTGATCAGCATTAGTACTTGCGTCCAATATTGAGGTAACTGTGCTCTTAGAATAGAATTAATGAATTTTTAAATTCTATTAGATTTTTATTAATCAATCGTTAAAACGAATTACTGTTTGGATTCCATTATTTTCTTGTTATTATAGGCAATATTTTTATTTTAGATACAAATTCTATCTTCAGATGTAATGTTATTCTCATTTCCTTTAAAATTTTCAACAAAAAACACGATTTGTTTCCTATCATTTGATTTCCTGAATACGTGTTCTCTCATATAAGTTTGAAGATATACAATGTGTATAACTTGAAAGATATTCTTTTTATTAAAAACTGTTACATAATATCTATAATATCTATACCGGGAGATCGAGAAAGAGGGTTAACGAATCTACAATAATGTACAGAATAGCAAATAGGCTTGGCAAGGCATAGAACCATAATACTCCTTGCAACGAGTGTATGACGAATCTTGTCAAGTTCAGAATTACAAAGATTAAATAGAAACTTATTTTCGACGTATTCCCAAGTTAGGACCATAGAATAATTTTATAATGCAATAAATCTCATTGGACATTTTAAAAATCTATCAATGTTTCTGTGATTTAATAGACCTTGGTCATCCCTATTAATTGCTCAAAATATTCGGAAATTAGTATAGATTATATATCTCCTTATAAAATCTTTCAAAGAAAACAGAACTCTTATCAGAATTAAGCATTTGTTAATTATTATGGGTTTTCTCTTTCAAAACTAAACTTATTTTGTAAAACAAAACCTTTGATTATTAAGTGAATTAACATGTCAATCTAAAATAGCTTTCTCTTGTACGTGATAGAAATTAGTTAAGAACCTTGGTTACCCTTTATATTAAACTAAGCATATCTAGAAACGAACCCTTATTTCCAGAATAACTGGTTATCTTTGAAAATAAATCAGAGATTTTATGACAATATTATCGATTAATTTATTGCAGAAATCAATTCTAAAAATAATACTTCGAAAACAATTAATTTAATTAATGTTTGGCCTAAACTATAGGCTTATTGGCTAAAAAATAAAAATCTTTTCCCCTATAATTACAATACAATTTCCAAAAATCGCTTTTAATCTGTTCCACAAAATTACGATTCAATTATATAAATGATATGAAGAGTCGATTTAAAGACCAAAAGCTATAGAGAATCAGAAATTATTTTGGCATTTATTTGCTTTCAGTTAAACAACAAATAAAAAAAGAGGCAAAAAGACTATTAATTAATTGCAATAACAAAATAGATTTAGAAGAATAAAATCGGATTCCATTTAATCCATCAATAATTAAGAATAAGAATCACATTAAATGTGTTCAGCGATTGCGAGACAATTATAATTTCTAAAAACAAACAAACTATTAAAAAATTAACATTCTAACTACTAAAAGATGACCAAGCTCAATTATTGGTGTAATTTTGTTTAACACGTTCTTAGCAATTCCTAGTTAGTATCCTAGATTGTTTTTAGAGAATTTACATTATTTAGCTATTTTATTAATTCAGATTTGGATACCCCTGTAATAAAATTTCATATTGTATTATAATGATGTTTAACATGCATTTTATGCAAATTAAGGTTAAAAAAGTAAATTCAATTCAGTTATTACCTGTTATATTGCGATAATCAAATTGAACCTAAAGATTAAGTTTAATTTGTTTATAGTAGTAAGTTTAAATTTTATTCCTGATGATAGAAGATATCGATTAGAATATTATGTGTATTAAAAAAGAAAATCGATTATTTTTATACAATAACAGATAATATTGTAATTTTCAAGGTTTATAACCTCATTAGTGAATGTAATCTTTATGTAAATAAGATACTGAATTAGGATACTACAGTACATGTGCATATGTTTCAATATTACAACCCTATCCTTTGTACAAATAAGATGCTGCTTTATAATAGTCACTTTCAAAATAGTTGAGTTCAAGTACTCCAAAATAAAAATATGCAATTGGAGTAGATTAATCGGCATGATGACTTATTGCATCAGTGAACAAGCGTGGGTTTGATCCCATGTCAAGAATATTTTTTTCTGACTGTCAGACTTTAAAGGCATTAATCACTCACTTTTTGTTCTATCTTACTGTTAATGTTGAATGAGTCTTAATTTAGCAAGGACAAGAAATGGACTTATATTCAGGGATTAAGAATGACCACTACTATACACCCAAGTACAATTGTACAACACGAGTAATTACTAAAAAATGAATACTACTATTCTAACTATGTAAATTTGGTATGGCTCATTTCCAAAGGTTTAAAAAAAACCCATCGCGGATGAAAAGTATTTGCACATCTCAGATTAAATAATTAAAAAAAATTAATTGCTTAAAAAAGTTTATTAAAGGTTATTTGAATTAAAATTAGCTTATATTAATGCAAAACAGTTTTACTAAAACTTCTAAACATTTTTTTCTCCCAAAACAATACTTTTTGAGAGATAACTCACTTTTGCGTTCAATTAATGATTAAGTTTTCTTTATTTATTTTTTCTATGAGTTATATATAAAATTAAAACTAATCACTCAATTGCTGAACACATCTTATCGAATAAGCGAAGAGAAAATAAAATGGAAAATACAGTATAAAAATATATTTAGTGTAATGAAGTGTTGTTTTGGGCCCCAAAACACTAAACTGCAATTCACATCAAGAGAATGAAAGCCCAGACTATAATTATCAGTGATGGTCAGATGTCTCAATCAAATAGTCATGGTGACAAACAAGCATGATATATTTTCAATGCAATTTGTCCAAAGTTAAAATTATTTTAGATAGATAATTATTCACTAAGAATTGTAATGGAGTAGAATATACCAGGATAAAATATATCTAAAAGAATTACTCTATTGATAATTTATAAATGCTAAGTAAGTTTACAAGAATTTACCAAGTTTTAAAGGAGTACATTTTAAACCATTAATAAACTACTAATAACCAATAAAGAATTTATCTGATAATTTAGCTTTGCTTTAGCTGAGCTGTCATTTTTAAATGTCCTGCATATCCGAATTGGCCATCCCTGAAATTGTAGCTGCAATAGTAGTAGATAGTTAAGGGACGCTTCTCTAAAAGCTAAACATTTACTACAAGTGCGGCTCACGTTCTGTTATCAGTTTCCAACTGAAAGCAATTCAAAAAGTTTGCGTTCACTTAAATCCATTAGTTTGATTGAAAAATTTTTATATATGCAGAGGAGTCGAGTATAAACTTTTATATGTATGGACTGAATATTCTCTATTATTTGTATATATTTGTACTTCACTTCATATCAATGCATATACAGTATAGTAAGGAGTAGTCTATATTTACAGATATATCTATATATTTATGTTTTTTTATTTAAAGGAAGAATGAATTTTATTGAATGAGAAGAGTATCTGAATTTTAATATAGACTCGCACTTGAAAATTGAATATAAAGAATTTAATATTTATAATCAGTGATGGTCAAGGAGTAGGTATAGTGCAGGAAGGCTCAACTATACATGTGACCTTTTATTCCATCGGTCAGTTAGAGAATATTCTGTTTTATAAAAATTGCAGATATGGTCGGAAATTCTGTTAACGTAATTATAGAAACAAATGTTAAATATTTGTAAACTTTTCAATAATTTTATGAATTTGTATGATATCATCAATTTATGATAAATTTTAGTAGTGATCCTACAATACCTGCCAAAACAATCTGTGCTATTCTAACACTAATTCAAAAGTATATATTCCCCTCTCATCTAAACTCTGGCTATCACTGGCCATAACTATAACACTTTAAGAGATATATTATCATATAATTCAATAAGAAATATATAATAAAAATATATTCTTTGATATAAGTATTACGATTCAAGTGTACGACTGGTGTATAAGAATAGACGAAATTTTAAATTTACTTGTGTTCAGTTAATGGAAGATCATTTCACGACTATCGCATTTATATTTATTATATTAAACTATTTTCTTTATGTAATATATTTTCGGTTCAAATACATAATGAAATTTTCATTTATACTCATTATATATAAATCTTATAATGAAAGCTAAACTTTTTTTGGGAATATATGATTGAAATTCTTGACTTTCAAATACATATCTGTATTTAATGACAATACAAAACACAGATCAATCACACACTTCATGTATATTATAGAATTAATTCATCAATATTTAATAAGACAGTCGTTAATTTATTCTTAGACAATATGCTTTGCATATATTCCCCTCCCATTCCTCTTACAGTTCGTGGAAGAATTTTTTTGTATCTAAAATATGAAATTTTGCAAACAATTATTATTTTTTTCTTTTTTTTATTTATTGTTAAAGTAAAACAAAAATTACTTCTCAGAATTGAATACAAGAATACATATAACACAACACATCATAAATACAAAGTTTTTTGTTACTGAAGTTCTTCATTATTAATATAACAACAGAATAAGTCACACATTAAACATATATACAATACTCTTATACAGTAGGAGTAGTAATAATAACAATAGAAATACTATATAATATGCAAACAATAAGTATAAAGAAATTTTTGTTTAGAATTTCAAGAATATTACGTCAAGTGTGAGGAGTGGGAACTGGAATTGGATAGAGTGGTGTGTGAGAGCACAGTTTCTTTCATATAAATAATCAGATTATGTTGTTTTCACAGTTGGTGTTTAGCAGTGGTGTTGTGACAAAATGCACATAAATTGAGAGAAAGAGAAAAAATTCCTAATATTCTGTACTAATATATAGAATATAAAACACAAAAATATAGACTTTTCTCTCCTCTTTTCACTTATGCTTATGTCTCCCAAAGACTAAATTATAAGTCAAAAGCTCTAAAAATTCATGTGTAAAGCCTTTTTCCTCTCTCTCTCATTGCAAATGCACTTGTTTTTAGTTTTTATTTTTATTCCTTACATATTTGCCACTCTTTCTCCCCTCTCTTGTGTTCTCTTTATTTTTCTATATATTTTTTGTGTGCCTTTTATTTCAATTCACTGTCTATTGACTGGAAATTTACACAAATTTTTTTTTGTGTTGAATGAAATCTAAAGCGAAATGTTAGTGAGATATGACATTTAAAGAGTGAAGGAATAAAGTGATGAAATGGATGGGCAGGGATGGGAGCAGAAGTATTACGGAATAGAATTGTGCATGATAAAACAAATAGTATAAATAAACTATGTAATTTTCATATTAAAAATAGCTATTTATATCTATTTTAAGACCTAGATTCCAGATTATTATGCTGTTAGCATGCTGCATTAATATTATTCCTTATATATCTAAATAAATCTAAATTTTTAAGGTAAAGAGTATTTGATTTTTTTAGAATTCTGTTCTAATTTTTATTAATAGTTTACTTTTTGTTGATTTTAAATATCATTTATTTAAACTTTTAATAAAAAATAAAATTATTATTGTATCCTTTACTGTACTTGTCATCAGTAAAATACTCGTTTGGCATCCCTGTCCAAAAAGAGAGTGTCGGTGCTCTTAAAACTAAAAATCGATTTCCGACACATAGTTTTCTCTCATAAGAACGCTAACAGTCTTTATATTCACGAATATGTAGTCTTATATTTGTGAAAATGTATGCGAATTATATCAATATTTGAATGTATAAAGTATTCGCACATATAGTATGACAGCCTATGTTTAGCTCAACTTTCAAAAATTATCTCTCTCTCTCTCTCTCTCTCTCTCTCTCCCTATCCTCTCCTCTCATCACTTCTGTTAATTGCAAACGAAATGTTAATTTCATAATTATTATATACAATATCACCAGTTGTGTCAGTAGTCGTAATAGAGTCTAACCATTATATATACAATTTGTTTGCAATCTTTTCTATTTAAACCACTAATAAAAATAATTCAAATAAAAGAATATTTTATTAAAAATTCTTTTGAAATTTATTTGAATATAAAGAATAACAGAATATATTTTTGCTGTTTATTTATATTAAACTTGTGTTATATTTGTATTCGACAAAAGTATTGTCATATACTGTAACTCAAGAATTTCTGAATGAAGAATATTTTTTAAAGAATAAAAATGATAACAGAATATAAAGTTATTTTTATTGGCTCTTAAATTCTGTACGATTTATATCCTGTAATGAATTGCAAATCAATATATTTATGTTTTTTCTGTATTTAACATTTGATATACAGAATATTCTGTATATATAATACATAAAAGACTAATGTTTTCCAACATTTCTCGACAAATGTGTTGAAATTATTAGCAATAATTCATTGAATAATAAATGTAAATCTGGGGTTAAATTCCATACAAATTCTCATTTAGTATTTGATTTTCTGTTTGAATTAGTGTTTTTTGATGTAAAAGAATTTTGTTTTGATTTAAAGTTTCGGAAATTGGTTCTCAAAAATTCTTTATGTATTCCTACGAACTAATAAACATTAGGCCATTAGGAATATAAGAGTTTTACAGTAATTCATTAGGAATTCGTAAAACTCTCTTATTTTTGATTAATTTGTAGAAAATAATTGTTGCGTTATATTAATGTCGATTTTATTCATACCATTTATATTATTAGAAGCTTTAGTAATTAATTTATTAGAAGAGATAATTAAAAACGACAAAAATATAGACCAATTTTAATTAATGTTGAATATCAAGTGTCACTTATAATGGATAAATATTTTTAAAAGTAATTAAATTTTTTTGTTGTAAAATATAAACTGAAAATTAATAATTGAAAAGTATATTTCAATTATCATATAATATAAACAGTAGTTTGAAATAATTTTTTACCCATCTCAATTAACACTTAATTAAGAAAATGTCAAATTGACAATATCAAAATTACAGTTACAGAAAGAGGTCGTAAAATGGTGCACCAGGATTGTATTTTCTCATTGAATTTAATTTTTATTAAAAATTGCTGCTTTTAATAATTTAGTATAAGATGTCAAGTTGAAATTGGTTGTTTTTAGTTGAATTAAGGTTAGTTCAGAAGTAGCTAAGATGAGATGGGATAGCCAAGATAGCTAAAGTACTTGTGTCTCGAAAATGTTCAGAGTACACCATATTTCTCAAGCAAAAGTCGATTTTTTTACACTGTGCATTTTTATGTTATGCTCACATTTGGAATTTTGAGACAAAGGAAACTTTTCATTTTATGATCTATTTCGTCCTGGCTTTTTGTTACAAGTTCTTACACTGCATGATGATGAGTTTCATGGAAAAAATACACCTGGGTTATTAATTAAATTGAAGGGGTTAAAAGGGGACAAGTTCCATAATGTATTTTCTACGGAGTGATTACAAAACATAGCAAAAGTGTATTACTGTGTCTAAGACTGTCAGAAAAGATTTGTTTAATATATTGGAAATGCTTGAAAGCTCAACAATATAAAATCAATTTGGGGCAATGATCCGAGGTAATGAAGGGTACAGTTTAACTTTAATGGTTTTGAATTTATCAATGGGTATTCAATGATTTTATCAATGTATTTATCAATGAACTACTACATTTTTTACTCAGGACGAAATAGACCATAAAATGGGATGGCTAATTTTTAAAATGCCCCCTCCACTATATCCCCTGTCTCTGTTTGCTTTGCTACCCCTTAGCTTTTTCTATAGGTGAAAATTCTTAATGTAAATTATTTGCATTTTTTATTTTTAAAAATTGATAAGAAATTAATAAAAATGTATTACGAATTTCTGAACTAGATGATATTTTGTCAAGTGACCTCAATGATAGTTCTCCTTGGCTAACCCTGCGAGGGGGCGATAATGTGATAATAACTTACCCTAAGAATTATTTAGC
>JAQFXN010000985.1:0-17260 GCA_034693365.1 Liacarus xylariae
GAGATGTGTTTCAAAGGGAAGTTGAGTATCAGAAGATGACTATTCCTATCAGATTAAGTAGAGATGTGTTTCAAAGGAAAGTTGAGTATCAGAAGATGACTATTCCTATCAGATTAATCACTTGATCACATTAATCATTTGATCACTTGGTTTAGCTATAAAATGAGATTTAATGCTGATTTTTCAAATGTTTGCACTCCCTAAAACCCCCTGAAACACCCCAATGGCAATAATATTTTCAGATTTTACACATAATTTAATGCATAATCTGATAGAAATAGTCAAATTCTGCTACTCAACTACTGCTTTAAACACTTCCCTACTGAGTCTTATTTCCTTAAGTTACACTATAACTGTCAGTTATAACTCTTGTTATTTAGAGAAAGTTCCCTCAGCTTACCCCTTGGCGACCTCTGCATTAAATTCAATTTATATTATTAATTGTATTGTTTATCGTTAATTCAGGTAATCAGTTGTTTACAACAATTGGCCAAAACTCATAATATAGCTATAATTACTAGCATTCATCAGCCCAGCAATGATATAATGCAGATGTTTAACAACATATATGTATTGGCAAAGGGAGGGCATTGTATTTTTGATGGACACGCACTTCAAATTCCGGAACATCTGAATCAATGCAATATTATATGCAATGAAAGACAGGTAACCATTGAACTGCTATTGAAATTGGCATCAATTGAAACACAAGACGACCCACACATCAATGCATTGATAAGTAAAACAAGAGATTCGCAGAGAAAGTCAGTAATAATGAAATGTAAAGATAAAACTAAACTCAGTCCTAATGGCATTGAATTCCGGAGTAAATCATTCAAACCAATAGACGTTTGGTATCTAATGATGCGTTCCATCACTTATACGGTTACGACTCGATTGAAGTCAATATTCCTGATGTTATTATATTATATTCTGTTTGCGATAATAACGAGTAAAATGTTTAACGAAAATATGGGTAAACCTGACGCCTGTTTTAATCCGAATAAAATTGGCAATACCACATGTCAGAAGGAACTAGAAGAGGATGATCATTTGTTTCAAAATACAAATTTCTTATTCTTGACTACCATTCCAGCTCTGGTGGTATACTTATTGTTCGTAATAAAATTATATATAAATGATATGAAAATTTTTATTAGTGAACATCAAAACAGTTAAGTAAAGTTACAGTTAAGGGAAAACCTAATCGAGAGTTCTGTCTGTAAGTCAGCTTACGTTACATTACTAGTCCATACGAAATACATTAAGCAGTGAAGTCTAACCTATTAGGGTAGTTAAGGGGTAGTAGGGGTTATATTTTAGTCGATAGAGCGTATCAAAGTTAATCAATGCTAAATTGCTTATTGCTTGTCATATTCGACCATTAAAATATTAATTTTGAATAATATAAGAAATGGTAAAATAAATTTGTAAGTGCATCGAAAACAGGATTGGAGAAAGGTAGAATTTGAGAAAATTATTTTATTTTGGTAAAAAAAGGGGAGTATTCCGGCCGATGACGTCATAAAATTTTGCGAATTTTTGAACAGGGGGAGGGGTTCAGGGGTGATTTGCACAAACGTCAAATTCTTGCAGAATTTAATTTAAAATGATTTAATATAACAGAATTTGTATTAATTCTGCATAAAATTTTATAGAATTTGACCACATTTAGCAAGAATTTTACAAATTCAATTATTTTTTAAAATTGCTACGGAGGAGAGTATTCTGGGCTGGACCCCCTTTCTCCATACTTGATCCAAAAATAAATATTAATTCTATTATCAATATTTCGATTTAATGACAAAAATTAAATTCAAACTAATTTTTAAGATTAAAAATATTAAATATGTTGTGAGACAAGCCTAATAAAACAGCATCTAATAAATATAGAGTAAAACGGTAGCAGGGCAAAACATCGTGGCACAATTCATCGTGATCAAATCATCATGGGGAAAATCATCGTGACACGATTCATCGTCAATTAAATAGTACAGTATTAACTCTCTATCTTAAACCCTGTCTAACTTGAAAACCTCACGGTGTTTAACAAAATCCTTAAACTGTATTCACTTCTATTTAAATTATATGTTAAATTACATCTCGATCTTAAAAACTTCAATAACCTGAAACTTGAAAAACATTTTCTGCACCCAATAGCATAATATTAAGCTCTTTATCTTGAAAATTACATTAATGAAACAATAAAATAAATGAAAATAATTTAATTATTAAATAAAAAACTATTTAAGTGGATAGAATTTATCTTTAATTTGAAAAAATTAAAACAAAATAAGACATTTAAAACTAACAAGTGAAATACTGCATAAAATTTTCAAACTAGAAATGACCAAGAGGGTGTATAGACAAAATACCAATGTCTTCAAAATGAACAACATACTCCGCTTTGATGAAAATAAAGTAAAGCCCCCTATCATTTTTGTAAAATATATTAGCTTTGTTTGTGCCTTTTTTGGAATATTTTGTAAAATTCTATCTAAATATATAGAAAAATAGAATTTTATTAAATCTTTGATTAAATGAGTCAAATTATTAAATTCATGCATAATTAGTTGAAATTCGATTAATTTACCTCATATTTAATAATAAACTATTGTCTTTCATAAAAATTATAGTTTTCAATTATTTACTTTCGTATTCTAACTAAATGAGTGCAAATATTGCTTGAATTTTGGAAACCCCAAAATCTCATAGATAATCCGCCGCTAATGTAATGAAAATGAGACATTTCGCTTAAGTATTTTGTAAGTATTTTAAATGAAAACAAAATTTTATAAATAATACATAAATCATTATTGATATTATAATTTATATTATTTCAATTATTTTAAATATATATTTTGAATCACACAATATACAGGTGTCTAATGAATATTTATAAAAATATAAAAAATCTTCTAAATATCGGATAAAAACTAAATAATAA
The DNA here is from genome assembly GCA_034693365.1 of Liacarus xylariae. Classification (NCBI taxonomy): domain Eukaryota; kingdom Metazoa; phylum Arthropoda; class Arachnida; order Sarcoptiformes; family Liacaridae; genus Liacarus; species Liacarus xylariae. The sequence goes on from JAQFXN010000985.1 coordinate 2,948, forward strand.
ATGATTTAATAATTGTAAGCTCAGAAAATGAAAAAACAGTTTACTTTCCGTTGTCTTGGAAACTCTCCAATATTATAGGCAGTGAAAAGTGAACAACTCTACTAAAGTTTAAATTTTTCCAATATTTCGCAGACAATAATAATAATTTGGAGGAAAATAATTATAACTTTAATGATGAAAGGTAAAAAAGTAATTGGATTTTATTTGACTATGAAGTTAAGTCAAATTTTATATGAATTTTTAGAGATTCTTGGCTTACTTTATTCAACTATATCTGCTGATCATGAAAAAAATTAAAATTTGTGCTTATGGAAGGTGTAAGGGGTTTAATGGGGGTCTACAACCTTAAAACATGTTTAGGGCTGATAAATCACTTTTAGAGCTGATACATGTGATCAAATAGCACATAATATATATTATTGTAAACCTCTTCCAAGGTAGAAGTTTATGGTATGGTAACCATTCTTCCGCGGTAATTGGCCAGCGCCGACCTGATCCCGAAGATAATGGCCAGACATGTGCCATATATTGTTGAACTCGTCTTTGTATGAGGTTTACAAAAATATATATATTATTCCAATATAGATTAGCTCAAAAAAGATTCAACATTTAAGTTGTTTGACACTTTGCATCCCCAAAAAACCTCCTTCCACTTGGCATTAGAAATTATAATGATTATATTGCTAATATCCTTCATTTCTAACCAAAAAACCCGATGATTTTGGTCTCGATTTGACTGAAGTTCATAGTGAATGAATTGAATTCTAAATTCCAAAATATTCGGTTTTAAATTCAAAATTTTTAATTTTTAATTTGAATTTTCTCGATAATACTAAATGAATTTTTAATTAAATTGTGAATAATTTCAAAAATAATGACCATATTTTAGGATATCTTAGAAAAACACGTTTTAAAATGATCTAAACTTTATATTATACCATGCATAATTGAAGTCCAGTTTATTCGAAAACACTAGAAATTTTGAGCAGTTAGCATAACTTCAACCTATGCTCCAGTAGCTTAATGTCTCAGCCCTAATAATAACTAACATATGCCAGGTGAACAAGAGAGAGTAAGGATAAGAATAACCTAAAACTAATGCTTTTATTTGAAAAGTTCAGGTTTTATTCTGCATAATATTTGAAAGAATTGGTTATTTCAGAAATACCGCTCTTTGGCTATTCCTAAAATATCAATTTTTGATTTTTTCTTTGCCTAATATTATTTGGTTAATATGTGTGTATTTAAAACACTTGTGACTCTAAACAATGAGGGTATATTAAATAAAATAATTCCTTGATCCTCTATATCTTGAGCACCTCTCTATCTTGAACAAATTCTTCTGTCCCAACCGTGTTCAAGATCGAGAGGTCGGACTGTATTAATTAATTTTTATTTAATCTAGGTTAGTTTAGGTTATGTAAAATACTACGTGAGATGTAGCGAGCTAATTACTATTAAATTTAGCAGAATTTAATTGACGATTAATCGTAACACGATTAATTTTCCCCACAATGATTTGTTCTACGATGATTTGGAACACGATGAATGTTCACACTATGATTTGTCTCACGATGAATTGTCCTGGAAGATGTGAAAACTTATCTTGCCTTAAATTACTAAAAACAGCAAAGAAGGTTATAAACAGGCTTCCTTGGTATTTGGTATCAATTGGTATCAAATTGGTATCTGCAACCTGTTGCCAATTGTCCAACTATTGTTAATCAATATTTTATTTCTCATTTACTGTACCTTTTAATACACTATTTAATATTCGGTAATTCCACCGGAATTATCAACTATATTATTATATCGTATTTCATCTATATGAATTAATTGAGTGTCTTTATCAATGATATCTCATTTCTGGAATATTTTTACAAACAATAATTCTGGGTTTCTAATAGCAAAAATTTGTTGTATGGGTCTCCAAATGTAGAGAAAATATATGTTTCTTATGGCACTACTTGTATGAGATTTATATTTTTAATACATATGTCATGTGACAACAACTTTTTGCTATTAGAATTCTGGGTTAAGTGTTTGAATGGTTTCACATTTTCACATTTATGCTTAAGTATCAGAAATAGGTTTCCTATAGGATTCATGTCAGACGAATAAGCAAGGATTCAATCGGAGTGTTTTATTAGAAATTTAAAAATATTTTTACAAACTTGATGAATAAATTAGGCATTTGATAAAAGCTGAAATTTCGCAAAAAGTTTCTTAGAAATCTATTAGTTGAATTTAACCTTTTAAATTTTAATGATCAAGTTAAGTTTTTATAAATATTTTTTAATTTTTAAAAAAATTGAAACAATTTTCTAAAATATAAATTTTTCATTTTCAACAATTATCAAGGGTGTGGAAATTGCTTCGGTACAATCGACAGTAAATTATTATGGTCATGATATCATATTTCTAATGTATTTTAAATGGAAAATATAGGTCAAGTTTTATGTCAAGTAGAAGAGGTACTCTGATTAGTAAAAATAAATGCTATCATATTTTTAAAATTAGGTTTAACGAAGATGAAAATATATTTTTGTCTATGAAAAACTATTTGAAGTTAGTAAATTGTCCTGTTCTAATCGAGGATAGATAGATTTGTAAACAAGTGTATATATTATTTTTGTTTTTAATAAATATTTTTAAAGTCAATACTAACTTGTTCACCTGGTTTTATGTAAGAGTATAACCAGTGTTGAGCTTTATTGTGCTCACCAGTAGAGAACATAACTGAAGAGATTCCTTTCGAAACTCACTACCGAAACAGAACTAATTTATGCCATATGTTATGGTAAGTGTAGTTTCAAAAGGAATGCTGTTCAGTTATGGCCTCTACTGGCGAGCACAATGAAGCTACAGTCTTCCAGATTTTAAAGTTCCAGTGAAATGCCTGATTCTTACTCATTAGCTTTGAGTTTTTATATTTGATTAAGCAATGATTGTGGCCGATAGACAAAATATCAATTTTAATTCAAGTCGAGTCACTCATAGAATATCATTGTATCAAAGTTTTTATTTTGATTTATTTGATATTAATGTTAATCTTTGGGTAAAAAATTAATCAAATATAAAAACTCAAAGCTAATGAGTCAGAATAAAGCATTTCGCTGGAACTTTTAAAATCTGGAAGACTGTATTCATCTTTATTAATGAATCATAATCTTTAAAAATGTTTGCATTGAACCAATCAAAGTGACTAATCCTTAAATACTCTATTAAAAGATAATTGAGAAATAAAACATTATTGATTTTCAATATGTGCACAATTGGCAACGGGTTGTAATGTCTTAATTTTCAATTATTATTATAGAGTGGTATAGCAGTGGATCATATTTCTTGGCCAAGATTATTGTCGATACAATAATTCCCGTAATCTTTAGCACTATTTTTAGTTTTCTAGTATACTACCTGAGTGGACAGCTATGGGAGGAGAAACGTGTTTTGGCATTCATATTAATATTCACATTGGCAATCCTGTGCACCGATGGTTTTGCCCGTATTCTTGGCATTCTTCTTGTCCACAACGACAAATTAGCTCTGATGATGTCAGTCTTGCTGTTCTCATTTATAGTACCCTATGCCAATTTTTATATATTTACCGTTGATTTGCCGGAAATGATGCAATCGACCAGTGATTATATGTTCAGTAGATTTTTATATAATTCAGAACTTTTGATAATATATGGATGGAATCGCTGTACAGGCGATGATTTATCTCTAATATTAATTAAATATAGCATTAATGACAGCGAGCTTTTGCCCAATTTTTATAAAATAACTATTAATGTATTTGTTTTGTATATTTTAGCTTATTTTATGCTATGTTTGAAAACTGAGAGGAAAGGTATCGGAATATATGAAAAATGTTTTAGTAATCCTAAACAAATTGAAAATAATGAGAAAATAATTGACATAAATATTAAGACTAATACATTGCCAATACGTCATTTGAGGGATATATTGAAACAATACAATGAGAGCAGTAGTTCAGAGACTAATTTGAATGAAAGCAGTAATTCAAACCCAATTAGTCTAAATATTGGACCCGAATCTATAGGTAATATAATTAGCATTGCGTGGACTGATCTGACTATTAGAATACCGAAAAGCTTTTTAAAAAAAGAAAAACTCATTTTACACCAAATTAATGGATACTTTGAATTCGGAACTATGAATGCAGTGATGGGTAGTTCTGGTGCGGGAAAGACAACATTTATTAAAGCTTTGAATGGTTTATATATTGATTATATGAGAGATGAAACGAATATTCTGTTGAGTAGACACCGAAGGATCAAAACCTGTTATATAGTTCAGGAGGAAAGGGAACACTTAATCATTGGATTAACAGCCAAGCAGTCAATGATTTATGCGTCGCGACTGAAAAATCCGGAAAAAGACTTCGATCACCAGAAGAATGTGATGAATATAATGAATGAGCTATTGATCAGTAATACAGTGAACACTAATGTGGAGAACTGTAGCGGTGGTGAACAGAAACGTCTGGTCATTGCTATGGAATTGACGTCTCATATAATGCCTAATCTGTTATGCATTGATGAGCCGACCAGTGGTTTGGATAGTAATGCCGCAGAAGTGGTCAGTATTTAGTGAAAATAGATTTTAATTTCAGTTTTACAATAGTACCTGTGCCACAGAAATATTTAAAATATATCACTCAATCTGTAGACGAGAATCTAAGTTCAAACTGTAATAAATAGTGTCATTTGATCCCAAACTCCTCCTAATATGCTTTGAAGGAAACCAATAATCCATAGACTCTTCACTTGTGTCCAGTCTATAGGCTGTCGATGGACTCACTTAGAGATCGAAACACAAGTCCGTACTATTGGTTTCAAATGAATGTCTTTTCCTGAATCCTATAGAAATATAACTATAAATATTGTTAATATGTTTTATGGGGTAAAGAGAAATCTCTGTTTGAAATTTCACTGACATCTCAACCAATAATTGTTTTAAGGTTTTATAGAGAAAACTCTGAACTATAATGATTGGAAAAAATTATTCATAAATATGATTATTCAAGTTAGAGATAAAGGGAAACTACCAAGTTTAATTTTTTTACTATATTGATATAAATTCATATTAAGTAATTAAAATTAATATTATATTAGTAACAATATATGGATTTGTGAATTTTCAAATCAGACATGGAACTACGCATGTTTAATTAAAGAAACGATCAAATACTTGTATGGTTTATATCAATTACTTGTAGACTTATGTTAAGAGTCTACTTTGAAAATTCACAAATACATATATATATATATATTTGAATCATGATTAATAATAGGGTTGAGTTGTACTATACAATAAATATGACAAATATAATTTATGTTTGTTTTATTGTCATAATATTTGTGAACGTCAGCTGTTAAGTCCAAATACCATGTATAAGTCAATGTAACAGGCTCTTATGCCAGCATTTTACTTGATGAATATCTGACTGATATCAGAGGCATATCTGGCTGAAGCGCAGGCAGTTCAACATGGGCATATTCATAATAATTATAATTTATAACTTCTAGGAAAAGACATTCTCACCTCTGGACAATTCATTTGAAACCAATAGTGAATACACACTTTGTGTAACAAATAATAAGTTGTGAAATGAATGAAAACAAATTTAAAATATTTTACTCTTCACAACAATAACACATTGAGTGCTTAGATTTGAATTTATTTGACGTTTGCATAAAATATTTATATATTAGACAATTTTTCATTCATTTTCATGAACGCCTTTTGTACCTTTCGGTGTAGGCGTAGTTCTCGAATGCTATTTGCCCTCTCCTTCTAGAACAAGTGACTGCTCATTGCTAGCAGTGAAGTGAACACAATTGACGAGTGATATTAGTTGAAAAAGTCTAAATAAATAGACCACTAGCTAGGCTCGAACCAGCGACCTCTCGCCACAGTAAGGCGAGAACCATACCTACTGGGCTACTCCGCTCTCTAAACAAGTTTTATTTGTTAATTAAATTTATGTTTAGGTAATCGAATGTTTGAAAGAGTTGTCAATTAATCACAACATATGTGTCATAACATCCATACATCAGCCAAATAATGACATTCTTATGATGTTTGACAAGTTGTATGTATTGGCCAAAGGAGGCCAATGTGTTTATAGCGGTCGACCGCAAGCACTGTCCACTCATTTGGATGATTGTGGTATTGAATGCAATGAAACACAATTACCGATTGAAATATTGCTTAAAATTTCGTGCAATGGTTTGAGTGATAGTAAAGTACAAGAATTGTCTGCAAAGACATCGAAAATGGAAAGAGAGATAATTGTCAACCGAACTATTGAGGAGTTAATTGTATTTCCCGATGGAATACAGAGATTGAGTAAACGATTTCACTTAAGAGACTTATGGATAGTATTTATGCGTAACTTTACATACATTTATCGCTATTATTGGAGAATTATATTAATGCAAATCATGATATATATAGCAATTGGTTACTCAATGCGTGTAATGTATCCCAAAGATATCATTCTGCCCACCGGTTGTGTTAACTTTGATGAAGACTGGAATAATACCTGTACTAAATCTGAAATTAAGATCGCAGAGGAGAAGCTCTTGTCCTCAAATTTAAAATATATCATTTATATCGCAATGTTATTGTCGATGGGAGTCATTATAATCACTTCCCTAACCTATACGAAAGATTTAAACATCTTCTTCAATGAGCAGAGAAATGGTGATTTCATTATATTTCTCCTTTACATATAAATTTATAAGTAGAATATCATTGTTAAATCATCTCCATTTTTAAATATATATAATAGCCTTGCTCATTTAGCGTTCATTTGATTGATCTACAGCTCTTATAAAAATAATCAAAATTTTATTATGCATAAAAAGGTTGGTACAGCACAGGTGTCTATTATTGGTCCAAATCTACTGTCGAACTAATAGAAGTATTATTAATAGTCGTCGGCTTCTCATATGTAGTGGACTTATATGAATCAAACAATAGCATGTTTTTAGGTTATCTCTACGTATTAAGTATTGGAGCCGTCACTGCCCAGGGTTTGGCACATTTAGTCGGTATTGTTGTCAGCGATCCTGAATTGACTGCATTCGCAGCAATTGGTGTCACAATATTTCAGGTGCTTTACAGTAATTTTTGGATACCAACTAAAGAACTCCATTACTTCATGCAAATGATTAGTTATGTGTCAACTCTTAAACCGATTGTTGAAAATATAATACTAATCATCTATGGCTTCGATCTCTGCAATTCAGACCTAGAATTCTCATCAGTGCTCCTATTGTTTGACATCGAGGACAAAGATTTTTACACAAATATACAATTATTAATCGTACAGTTTTTAATATTCAGAGCATTTTCTGTTTTCTTTCTATTAATTAGAGTCAATCCTTTAAACAATAGTAAAATAGCAAAAGATATTAGATCTCGGGTCAAATCAACATTTTTAGTGCCTATAAAAACATATATAGCTGGTTTGGGGTCTACAACTATAGTACAGTATGAGTGAAACAATTTGAAATTATTGCAAGTTGGATTCAAACATTCATTTTAAAGACAAAACTAATCAGAGATAACAAAAAAGCTATATTATATCATTTTGACCTGTGTAATCACAGTTAATTTTAGAGATTTTGAAATAACTTGTAAGAAGACAAATTTTTTCATTAGTTAGTGAAAAAACATTTTATTTTATCATAAATTTAAAAAATTAACCTGTAGTGACCCTCTTTCTATTAAAATATGGAGTTAAAATTGTGATATACAGTTAAGAGAAATCCTAATCGAGAGTTCTGTCTGTAAGTCGGCTTATCTTACATTACTCCATACGAAATACATTATGCAGTGAAGTCTAACCTATTCTCGCTTCTCGTTTAGGATTTCTCTTAACTGTACGTATTTCATCATTGAACAAAATCAATATATTTTTAATTATATTTCAAAGAGCGAAGTAGACATGTTTACCGCGATCTAAGCGAAGGGTCGCTGAGTTGATCCCAGCCAGAAGTGTGCCACTTCAATGCTAGGAATTAGCTCGTCACTTGTACTAGAAGTACGGGGACGAAGTGCTTCGGGTCTTTACGCTTAGCATTCGGTAACTACGCCTACACTGAAAGATACAAAGCGTTCATGAAAATGAATGAAATGAATTTTATATTTTATTACTAATTTATTATAAATTATTAGCAATTTATTTTTTCATATATATTACAGTTTCATCTGTAGTTATTTTAATATTTATTTCATTTAATGGACAGTTAATTATTCCAAAAGTGAGTTCGAGAATGTAAAGTTTTCTTTCTATTAAAACTTCAAAAAAGAAGAAACTGTACTAATCAGTGATATTTAGTAATTTATAAGAAATATAAAATCACATTTTTTATATTACTTGTTATTAATATGAGTTAGATTTCAATAAAAGCGATTCATCTTTAATAAACTTTTATTCATTTTATTTGAAATCATTTCTATCAAAGGATTATAAATTCATTTATTAGTAATGATTAAGGACTATCACTAATGATAAATAAATTCACATAAAATCAATAAAAGTTTATTAAAGAAATTTCGCTTTTATTGAAATCTAACTTATAATAAATATTATAAAAAATTGATTTTATAATCAATTATCAATCATTTATTTGATCAATTATTTTAAATCAATTATAAATATCACTTATTTGTACAGTTTCTTCTCTTATTGAAATTTTACTAGAAAGAAAACTTTATATTCTCGCACTCACTTTTGGAATAATTAACTGTATATACTAAATAGAGATTTTATGAGTGGAAATAAAATAATTTATAATATGCTGGGAAGAGAAGAGACGGGGTATAGGCTTTATTTTCCTTAATCCTATAACTTTTATTTGATGAGTTAACACAAATAGTACCCACATGTGCAGTCAATGTGTTTCAACATGTAGTTAACTACACTGTCTGGAATTCAATGGTAATATGTATTGAAAAAAATTGTTCGAAGTAGCATAAAGTATATTGATTTTTTTGATTGATGAAATTAAACACAAGTTTAACAACTTATTTTATATGGAAGGTGAGGTCATCAGAGGAGTAATTTTATCTATATTTTAATAAATTTTCATTTTAATTAAACGTAAATTATCGTTTAATTCTTTTGAGTTGTAACTAAAAACATTTCTCTATTATGATATACTATAGGTAAAATAATGTTAAAAAATTATTTTATCTTTTTAATATGCTATTAAAACTAATTTGTAAGGCAACATTTAGATATATTGATTTACTGCAAATCACTTATTCTTGCTTATATTATTTAGATATTCACCTGTAATATTAAAGTTAATCTTTGGAAAAATAAAAATATTTCATTTTTTTAAAAAAAACTATTCAAAATCGCGTATATTATAGAATTTTTCAAAATAATGAAATGCATAAACAATGTTTCAGCAATATTGAAAAACAATTAATGGTAGGGAAGAATCATCCTTAAGAAATAACATCGTTGAAAAGTTCATCGTAGCTTGATTCATTAGCTAAACTCTATTTCAAAATTTGCGAAAACTTGGGTTCATAATCAAGAAATCATTTAATTATAAAACGCGGTTCATTGAGAATCGCTTGAATGCAACATGTGTAGTTTTGAAAACGAACTATATATGAATACATATTAGAATGCGAAACGGGAATCCTTATTCCCTCCATTTTCCTTTCCTTTCCCACTCCCTCGAGGAAATAGAAAGGGAATGGATTCAAATCATATCTGAAGGGAGTGGGAATGGATTGCAAGTCAGTCAATAAGGGATCCGCGGGACCCATACTTGAAGGGATTCCATTCACTCCCTTACAGTGTTTAGACATACAGTTACTGTTATACAGTAACAGTATGTGTGTTGATAGAGCTCACGCATGTCAACTGAGTTAAAGGGAAACATTTAATTAACATATTCCCTACACTCCCTTCACACATATTGTTTTTACATACAATATGTTTGTTGGAGGGAGTCGCGGGATTGAAGGGAATGGAAGGGATTGGAGGGAATGGCGGGAGTGGGAAGGGAATGCATTCTAAACATATCTGAAAGGAATGGGAAGGGAATGGATTGAAAAATAAAGGTGAAGGGAAGGGAATGGAACAAAATTTCAAGACAATTTCGCACTCTAATACATATTTCATTCAAACAGTATAGAATGTAGGAGTGACCAACCAGACCCTCCTCTGTCTCCAAAAAATTCCCAAAATACCCTTCCAATGATGAAAGAAAAAAGAAGATCTCCCCTAAAAATTTGAGATAACGGCACTAAGGCGCGGTTTTTGAAGAATATTCTATGAAATTCTATCTAAATTCTTAGAAAAATCCAAATTTTTATAAAATTCTGTTAAATTACATCATTTTTAGTTAAATTCTACAAGAATAAATTAGTTGAAAATATCCCCCTCTATCAGGGATGGGCAAAGGGGACAGCCCGGAATACCATCCTCCCTTGATAAAAACATCTTTTACATTACGTCTATGGGAGTGGTACTGGCGATTGTCCACAAATACTGGCGAAAAATACAAATATCCCTTAACTTTTAGACCTTTGCCCATCCCTGTCCACTATAACCCTTGTGATATTGAGGCTCTTATCAGTACCCTATACATTATGAAACTACACTTACAATCACAATATACCTTATTTTTCAATTGAATACAGAATAAAGTATATAATTTACAAAAAGTGTATTTTTAAGAATACTATAATATACTTATTTTATAATAAGATATGTATTTAAATAATGTATTAACTATGGTTGGCAGCGATACACAATGACTTGGTTGGCTATCTTGTACTATACAAAATGAATTTTTGCCATACATTGTATTTTTATAACGCCATCTGTGGGATAGTTTTGCAAACTATAGATATGAACGAAGTTCCTCTAATAAGTCAAGAGTTTACACCAAATTAAGATATAATCATGATAATCATAAAAGGGATGAACAAAGATGTTAAAGTCAGGGCGTATAGAGTACTGATTAGAGTTTAACAGATATATTGAATTACGAGAAAAAAGTGCAGTATCACCTTGGTAAAAGTAGACAGAGGTGACCTTTAGAATTCCCTTGTGGTTCCCGTTCCTTAGATGCTAATAAAAGATACCATTTTGTATAACAGGAGAGAATATTTAAGAATAATAAAAATTCATTCAATTCGGAGAAACATTTGAAAAGCAGACAAATCTCTGTTGTTGTGGATAATAGGTTAAACCCCATCAAAATCTATGCAATTATGTGAATGTGTCGTAACTTACCCACTTTTGAGTGGCAGGTGGAAACCTACAATGCAACAGTGTAATATAATTAAGACTCCCGCACAATAATAAAATTATATGTAAAGTTACATAATGTAAAATTAAATTCTGTCTCTGTCTCTGTCTCTGTCTCTGTCTCTGTCTCTGTCTCTGTCTCTGTCTCTCTCATTCCTTAATTTGAATCATGTGTAGACAAAGTGGTATAGCCAAAACCTCCGTATCCGTCCAAAATATGTTAACCAAAATACCCAAAACATAATTATCCATACCCAATACCCAATATTTCAGGATAGAACAGATTTACAGCTTTTGAGTTACAGGGCTTTGAATGTTAACCTAAATTATATCTTACTCTTTTAACTAAGGATATGTAAACATTTATTTTCTAAAATCGTTCCCAAGATATTTAAATATATGATGTAAAATTTCACATTGAATCCGAATCTGTTGCCAGAATTGAGCTAGCAATTATAATTTTTGAATTATTGTCAATTTCCCAAAATGGTTTACATATGTCATAACTAATACAGGAATCCCTGTCTTAGGAGGAATTGGCACTAAACTAGAGGTCGTCCCACAAGAAGAATGGGACGATAGGTCGAACAAGAGTCGAACCTAAAGTGCAGTACTTTTCCTAAAACGAAGTTTAGAGTTTATGCAAAACTTGAGATTAAAATTGTTTTTCTCTAAACTATAATTTTGTGATAAAAGTTTTCATTTCTGAACTCATTTTTGAATTCATTAGAATTTTATTTAATACTTGTTTTTGATTTTGAATTCAACAAAAATTGTGATAAAAAGAATTGATTTTAAAATTATTTTTCAGTTAGTTTTTGTCCTCAGAATTGGTCGGACCTGAGATCTGATCCAAAATCTTATTAAATTTTGTATTAACTATTGGACCGAATAATTGTTTTTTTTGAATAAATATTTAAACTTTATTTTAATTCAATTTATTTTAAATAATTTAATTGTTTTTATGGGTTTTAAAGAGATTTTATTTTTACGAAAAAGAAGTGTATTTTAAAACATAAGTAATATTGAGATTTAGGACCGACTGATGCGATAGTTTTGTCCACTTTTGACGACAGGACCAACCATTGCATGACACGAAGTGACTTTATTTTAGTTTATTGGACGGACTCCTGAGCTACACCACCCGCTCATAGACTTTTACCTCCGAAGACCGACGAATGCTGTATTATGACCAATAGCCGTGAATTTCTGGTTATGCTCGACAATACAATTGAAACAAAATTTTTGAATCTCGAATTTTCGATTTTGACCAATCTCATTAGTAAGAGGTTATAAAATTGTACATTATTTCACATGGAACCATATTTCTATCTCTTATGGTTTATCTTTTAAAAGTATATTCTCAATGATAATGCCCAAATTCACGGCGGAATTTGGCTTGCTCATATCATTGCAATTTGAAGTTTTGCGGAAATGTTGAGTATTTGTCTTTAATTTGGTCGTTGTTATGATATTTTTAATGGGTGAAAAAGGTCGCACTAGTTATAAGGGCTATAAGTGTTGGTATTATTAGAAAATCCATAGGGTTTACAAAATAGTAAAATTTGAAAAATGCAAATGAGATAGTAATGTAAAAATAAATATTATTGTCTGCGATGCAAATGGTCAATGGGAGATATTGGCGATAAAATACCATTGATAAATAGAGCGACCAAATAGTAAAATGGTAAAAAAGAAATTTGCATTCAAAAAAAGAGGAGAAAAAAGAGCTTTTTAATTCTATAAAAGGATGAAAAAAGCAGAGAACTATTTTTTTTGTATAAAATAAAGTTATTAATTTACAAAATTAGATTTTTTTCTGAGATTTTAATGATAAATATAGATTTTCATTTTTTACATAAATCTAAATTCTAGATTAGGCATACGCTTAACTGATACCTCAATAGGAAGGGTTCAAATACTTTGTGTTTAAAATTTACAGCAGTTTTGTAGTCAATCAAAATATCTGTTTATCAAATATATTGAGAAAACATTTTTATACCAATTATTAAATAAATAATTATTGGATTCAAACAATATTTTATTAAATAAATTGATGTAAATATAAAATCTTAAGGCCAGTGGTGTTGTCTTTGTATTGCCGGTGCTGTCAGTGCTGTACCATTGCTACCTCTAAATCTATTTAAAACTATAATTTATAATTGTTGTTATTGGGCAAAAAAGCAGTACAGTTGCGCTTTAAGCGCTCCAAACGTGTATAATCTATAAAATTATACTTTAAATCTACTAAATTGAATAGCTATGAAGACCAAAACATACACTAAACTGTATAAAATATATGCATTTCCAAAAAGGCATAATGGGCTAAATTTTTTGCTAATCAAATTAAGCAGAAAATCTTTATAATTTTTACATATATATACAATAAGGTATTCAGAAATAAAATTTGAACTAAATTGAAGGCGGCGCACAGGATTAGTTTCCTTGTTAGAAAGAAACTAACGTTTTGAGTTAAAGGTGAATTATTGATGTATATTAATAATTGATTTTATATTAGTCAACAAAAACTTGAGATGTATTCAATAGACTTTACTTTTTATTCTTAATCTAAACTCGTTACAATTTATTTTTGCATGCATACCTGACTATTTCTTAGTGTATTAGCTTATTGTTTTTTACATTTGACTATTTGTGATCGAGAGCTTAATCTCAATATCAAATAATTTTAAAATAAAAGTTTGTTATTATGAGTTTCTCTCAATTACTCAGATTTCTTTTCAAACACAAAATTAGGTGTCGTTCACAGATTACTTTTTAATTTGTATTCAAAAATAAACATTAATTCAGAACTACATATGGATAGTTTAGAGCTCTCATTAAATTTTGGGAATTCTGCATTCCATTGAGTTAGACTTCTGTGTATAGCATGAGTACAGTTTTAACTTTATTTAATAATATAAAGTTTATTCAGAAAGAATTTTATCAAAATGATATTATTGTGATTTTTCAAACTTATTTAATTAGTCACTCATTAA
>JAQFXN010000986.1:0-17255 GCA_034693365.1 Liacarus xylariae
AAATAAAACTTCTTCTATAGCATTGTGGATATGCCAAACCACTACTAATAGGTGAACCTCGACGATTGGATCAACGGCTTAAGACCGATAATTATCGAAATTTCACATCCCTGCATATGACATATTATAATGAAAAGTCAACTGAATTTTTTATTTTCCATGTACAGTCTTCCAGAATTTAAAAGCACCACCATATCCGGCCTTATCTCACTTGTCCATATATTGTTAATCAATAATGTTATATCGAATTAGACGATTCCCCAATACTCGATTTAACGAAGATAATGTTCTGTCTATTGAAAATCGTGGATGAAAGGGAAGTAACATTGTTTGTGCCTTTTCCTATCATGGATTAGGTCCAATTATGAAATCAGGGGGAAACTTCAATTCCGACCAGTACATAAATTTTCTGGAAAACAAATTAATTCCCTGGGCGGAGGAAATATATCCCGATTCAGACTTTTATATCTTACATGACAACTTACCTATTGAAAATAGAATTATTTCGCTTAAAACATTATGAAATGTTGACGTCAAACATTGAAATTATACAGTCAATCTTTAACTATTTCGGAACAAATGCACTTAATTCGATCAGTTTTATCAAAATTGAAAGGAATTGATAACAACTTGGCATATGACAAATTAATTCGTTGTTTAAAGAAAAATAAACATTTAGCTGATTTCAACAGAAGAACTGAATTGAAATTTACGTATGCGCATCTAACATCCGTAGACGTCGAAAGAAGTTTTCAACATTAAATTCATTATTTACTGATAAAAGAACAAGTTTATCTGAAGAAAATCTCGAAAAATTGCTTTTTGTTTATCATAATAACTTGTAATTAAAATGTTTTCTGCATTCATTTCTGGCGAGTATTAATGAATAAAAATTATATTATTTAATATTGGAAACAAATTTTGCTTAACTTTTAATTTTTTAATAAAAATTTTGCCTTTAAAAATTTATTGAAATTATATAATTTTATAAAACAATGAAAAATAATAAATCCTAGATTATATTTTTAATTTGCCCCCTTATTGCCCTCTAATTTTATTTCATCAAAATTTCGAATGTTGTTTAATGTTAAATTTTTCTGTTTTGCGGCTCTGATCATTACACATTTGGTATGCATCACCTGACAAAAACTACTCATATCAAACGTACACTTAATTAGTGCACAAATCGGTTTGCTTTACTGGTTCTGAGTCTTGTGAACTAAATAAGTGTACGTATGATACGAGTAGCTTTTGTAAGCATACCAAATGTGTAATGATACCCCTAAAGCTCTTCGAAAGGTACCTCCCCCCCCTAAACAAGATTTTAGGAAACGGTACCGAATGCGCCGTTTTGAAAATATATTGTGAAATTCAACACAAAATGGTAATATTTTACTGTTTTCACTAAGTTTTGTATTAACAAAACATAAATAAACTCATTTTGAACACTATTATACAGGTTTCAATCAGTTTTTCATTCAATTTCATGTAATAATTTTAGCCAATTTTTCACTGGTTTTAATGTATTTTGTATTAAAAACCATAAAAACCCTAATATTTAGCATTAAAAACACATTTATGACATATTGTTCAAACAATGACTTTTTTGAACTACAGTAACTTAATATCGTTTTCAGTTGTGCTCACTTCACAGCTAGCAATGAGCAGTCACTTGTTCTAGAAGGAGTTGGACAAAGTGCATACGACACTATGACGCATAACATTCGAGAAATACGCCTATACTTAAAGGTAAACTCATAATATATTTATTAAACTGTCCAGCTAAAAGCACTACTTTCTTATTGTTTCGCTTTATTTTATATTTTTCAAGTAATTACTAACCGAAAGCTTAATAGTAATACTTAATAATTTGAAATATAAATTTTGCTATAAAGAGTTTCTATGGATCACTCAGTTTGAAGTAAAAACTCATTTGTTGCTATCGGTCACTGATTACTAAAGAGTGTCTAAAATCGTGATTATAGAATTGCATTCTTGTTCGGGACAAGTTATAAGAATGAAAATATGAGCGTTCGCCTAATTTGTGAATTATCTATCCAAATGCAGTTAAACTGTTTTATTCTAATTAATGAAAAGTTCGATTGATTTAAGTAATATTACTTGAAAATAAAAACTTCAGTAATAATCAATAATTCAGTCATGTTTTTGTAAGAATTTTGTTATTAAGATAACAATTAGAAATGAGTGTTTATTAATTAACTTTACAGAAGAGAATCCAAAATTGTATTTTAATTTCAATGTTTTCTCATTAAATAGAAGTTCTCTTAAAATTTTATTATTTTATTTCATTTTTTGATTGTATTTGTTGTGATTCAGATAAAGAGTTTATAAAATAATATTGTTTTTTACTATATTTAATAAAAATTCAGAATTTGTTTTTAGTAATCTCATCAAAATAATCGCAAAGTTTAATGGTATTCATAAAAACACACTGAATTAAAAATAAGTTTTATTTTCAATTAATATTACTTAAATCATTCGAGCTTTTCATTCATTAGAATAAAACACTTTAACTGCAGTCGGAAAGAGAATTCACAAATTAGGCGAACGATCATATTTTCATTCTTGTGAATTGTCTCATCCTCTATTAGCACGACTTTAGACACTCTTTACTTATAAGCTATTTTTAAAGAATAATTTTGCATTTTTATCAAATCATTGATAATTATTTAGTTATTTTTCCCTAAATATTCGCTATAATTATTATTAATAAAAGCTTATTATGACTAAATAGCAAGGGATAGTACTAAATAGCGGAGGTGTCTCGTCCGAAATCTCTCCGGAATTGAGACAGATAATACACCTAAACGAAGAGTAAAAATGTCGCTTACCATGTCTTTTTGGACCCCTTGGAAATCCCTTCTATATAGATATTTATTTTTGACCAATAATTGCACTAAAATCAGATATTTATTTAATTAATAACTACTGAAATAATAATATCAGCCATTAAAATAAGACCCTGTAAAAATGCTCATTAAATTATTATTTGTCCGGTCATTACTCTGGAAATAATAATACCAACAAGCAGAATAAATTAAAATAAATTATTTTTATTGAAATTGTTTATTATTATTGAAATAATTTTATTGATTTTGTTATTATTTTTGATATTTATACAATTTCTATCAGGATAATTCCATTTCATAATTTATAATATTAGCACATATTTAACAATCAATATGTATTCTATTGTAGAAATGTTAAGAATCTTGACTCTACAACCAAACCACCCAAATAGAAAAGTCTATTCAATTCTAAGACAAACTTTTTCCAATTGCGGCATTTGTCAACTCCGGACTGTCTATCACTGCACACACCCGCAGATGAGTATACATTACTGTAAAGATTTCTAATCTGTGTATAAAACGGATAATAAATTTAAATTAATTAAAGTTTACAAATGAATTATAATTAAATTCACTTCATTTATAATTGAAGACATGACAGAATTCTTTAAGTTTGCGAGGGATCCGCCAAAAAACATAGTTCCCTTCAATTCAGTCAATTTCAAATTGAAACTTCTTTTAAGAGATGCCGTCCCTTCACTCGAAGAGCATTGAATGGAATCATTTTTATGCAATGCTCGCCAGTCTTCGTCACATCTCATCGTTTGAGTTATGGATGCGATTGCTTTTATAGCACCTGATCTTTCCTGAGGACTACGGGCTTTAGCTAACCTGTCATTCAGACCCGTTTGTAAAATCTTTTGCAAACCTTCAATATATTTAGTGTAAAAATCATAATAACAGTTGAGATTCTGTTCTCGCGAAATCTCAACTCTCTGTTTAACCATTTGTGAGCCGATGTGAAGGTTCTCTTGTCCTAAATCCAGTAATTGTTGGTCACTCTTGCCATTGAGGGCTTTGTTGCGACTCATAATACAATTTAGATCTTCTCTTCTGTTGCAATAAACTATAGATTAAAATAATTATTTCAAATTTTTTTAATTATTTTCTATTATTATAATAACAAACCAAACCTGAAATAAATTTTATAAAAATATATATAAAAATAAATTTATTCATAACTAATCAGAGGTTGTATTATATTAGAGATCAATAAATTATAAATTTTCTTGTTATTATCATTAGTAATGATTCATTACTAAAATAAAATGTTGAATTTTATAAATTATATTATGGGATGCCTTAAATAGTAGTTTATTCAATAATTAATTACATTTTATTTCTTTATTTTAACATTGCAAGTATTTTCATCAAAATTCAGTATTTAAACTGATTTGTTCCCAATTGAATCAATTGATTGATTGATTGAACACCTTTTTGAACGATTTGTCTAATAATGTCGTCAGTGATGCACAAAAACAAAACAACAGTTTATCAATTAGAGCCGTAAAAGGGGATTAAGGGTTTGGAGAGTGTTATACAATTGCAGAATTTGACTATTTTTAAAAGAATTATATAGAATTTGGCAATTTTTCACGAAATTGGTTCAATTATTGCAGAATATTTTGATTTTTTGAGAGATATGGGATCAAAGGAGAAACTTGAACTGCTGGCAAAATGCTCCTGGGCCACGGTTTACATCAAACTTATTTTTTATAGATTAACTTTTCTTCGGGGGTATTCCTGGCTGGAACTTTTATTGGACATCACTGATATTAATAAAGTCCTTGATAATGTATTAGTAATACACTGTTATATAGTATTAAGAATAAATTAAAACATTATCCAATAGAACAATACTACAAAGATCCGTGTTTATATTATAATACCTGTGCATTACATTTTAAAAATAAACTTAATACACTCAAATGCAATTTAGGGAAAATTGCACATTAATCTTTATTCTATATTTTAAGATGAGTTCTGTTCAACGAAATAATTTCAACGAAAATGATTTCAACCGAAAATATTTTAATCAAGAAATGATCTCTAAAATGTTTGAATGACCAAAAACAGCTTACAGGTAGCTTTTTGATAAAGATGGGCAATGGAGAGAATAGCTACAAATGACCTCTTTCTCCGAAAAATGAACAAAATACTCTCCCTTGTGATAAAGATAAACGAGGACCCCCCCTCCCCCCCATTATTTTGGCAAATTACTTAAGCATAATTGGCAGCGAAGGCGCAGTTTTTGGAATGTTCCACTTTTTATTTTGAGGTGACCCTGTGATTTTGAGGCTCTTATCAGTACCCTTTACCCCTGACTTTGAAGTCTTTGCCTATCCCTACTTTGGGATATCTAGGGGGTTTTGATCACTAAAATTTTTAGGGACTATTTTTCATTAAAAATACTTTTGTTGAAGCAATTTTCGTTTGAAATCATCTTTGTTGAAGCAATTTTCGTTTGAAATCATCTTTGTTGAAGCAATTTTCGTTTGAAATCATCTTTGTTGAAGTAATTTTCATTGAACAGAGATTGTGAGATCCGTCTTAAGATTGTGTCAAATAATGACAAAATTGTAATTTTGAAATACAAATCAAATTCCTTAAATTAGTTCTCTATTATATCTGGAAGAACGCGAAAATTTTTCCAATGTTTATAAATTTTTAGCTTATTTTGTTTTATTATGTAATTGATAATTCTCAAGATAACAATTTGTACTGAATAGGTAGTAGGAGGGTTTTATGGGGGTGCAAAATATCAAAAAGTAGAAATACTAATCCATTTTAGGACCTGATCCAAGTGTTCAAATGGCAAAATATATATATTATATATTTGTAAATAATTTGAAAAGTAGAATCTGCTAACCATTCTTCGGCGATAAGTGGTCAGCGCTGAGCTGATCCCGCTTACAATGGCCAGAGTCATGTCATATATCGTTGAACGCGTCTTTATATGAGGTTTGCAAAGATATATATATTGTGCCATTTTATCACTTGAATCGGCTCAAACAATGGATTAGATTTCAATTGTTGATCATTTACACCCCCATAAAACCCTCCTATTACCACAACTGCACAAATTTATATCTTGAGAATTATCAGTAGACATAGTAGAATAAAACAAGCTAAAAATTTATAAACATTCGAAAAAATTTCGCGTTCTTCTCCTAGAGTAAGGTCAGTTAAAAATTAGAGATTAAATGAAATAACTTATGGTTAAAATAATCCAAAATTACGAATGAATGCAAAGTTTAGTTTATATGACATCTGGCGCTGAAACCAGAATAAGTCTCTCTTCTATTACATATAAGCAGTTCCTAAACGAAATTCGTTTTTAATGTTTTAACGTTTTAAAGTAAAGAATAATCGCATTTTAAATCTAAATTCAGGCTCGATTTTAGATTCTCTTCTGTAAAGTTAATTAATTAAAACTCATTTCTAATTGTTATCTTAATAACAAAATTCTTATTTTTTAAACAAATATGAAAGATCACATAAAACATTTAAAACAAAGTTTATTTATTATACATAAAAAATACGACTGAATTAAAGATAAGTATTGATTTTCAACAAATCAATTAAATCGGTCGAACTTTTCATTCATTAGAATAAAACCCTTTAACTGCTGTCGGAAAGAGAATTGACAAATTAAGCAAACGCTCATATTTTCATTCTTGTATGTTTTCCCCTGCATGAATGGAAATCTATTAGCCCTACAATTGTCGCTATTTAAACATAAGGTAAATTGTGAAAAAAATTTGGAAAAAAACTGGTACAAAATTGAAAAAAGTAATGTTAATTTCAATTAAATTTGAAGTCACAGAAGAACATTTCTTAAATCTTCAGCCAGGCATGCTTTCCACCAGCTTGGCCATCTCTACAAAACTATACTGACAACAGAGAAATAATGATTTATTCGATATTTAAATATTTTAGTTATAACGATGTGTTCAAAATAATTCAAAAGCTTAAAATTTTGAAACCATTTGAATATATCTCTAATAATAATTAATAATAAATTCAATAAAAAAAAAATTAATTTATTTTTTGGTTAATTTATGATTATTACTGATATAATAACGTATTGACATTTTTCTACTGCCATTAAATCGATGTATAATATATGTTATGAAAAGATTATTTATAACAATTGTTAGTACAAAAAGCTATTTAAATGTCAGTTTTAATGATAATTATTTTCATATAATTATGATTATTTTCCCAAATTTTAAAACAATTATCGAGCGATAAGTTTTTCAATTACTATTGGAAAATAGCATTTCCAGTCTTATAGTGTCTGATGAAATGAAATGAACGGAATATTTTAAAACCAAAATTTACATAAATATCTAAACTTTTTAATGCATTTATTTGCATATTTAGTACATTTAAGGAAATTATGAATTCGAGACAAAAGGATTACTAATTCAACAGAATTTTTGATGCAATAAATTGTGGAGAATAACAGAAAAAATAAAGAGTTAGTAAATGTTAAACCCAAAACTTGTTAAATTAGGCATTTGAACATTTAAACTATTGTTATTTCTCGTCTATTGAATTCTGTGAAATACAAAGACTACTCTAAACACTGGTCGCACTTCTATTTGAATGCATTCCCAACAGTTCTAATCATTTATTCGATATTAAGCTTAATATTTGGAAAACTCTCTCAAAGAATAATCCATTTTATAAATTAATTTTCAATTCGCAATAACCAATACTTTTAGCATTATTTATTGATAATTTATTATTATATTATCTTTATATAATATTTATAAAGAATACTTTTAAAATTCTAGAGATTGTATAGAGATATCATTGGAACAGGTTCAACTTTATACAGTATAAAAATACGAAATTTTATTGCTAATAATATTGACCGGTTTTTGAAGATTTTATTTCTAATTTCAATATCATTTAATGACTAAGAAATTATTCATTATAATAATAGATATGATTTGCAGAAGAAATTATTTCATTGAGATATTTTTACTGATTTTCAATATGATCAGTTATAAATTATTAAACATTAGATTTTTTTATTAAATCACTAAAAATTGAAATTAAATAAATAAATCTCATAATGAAATTAATAATAAACTTCAATTGTAAAACAATAAAATCAATATTTAAATTAAGATTGAACAAATCTCAAACACCATAATTAATAATTATTATTAATCAATAGCAATTTTTTTGATGAGATATTTTAAAAGAAAATTTACAAAATTAGCCCTTGTAAAACATTAAAATTAAATAGTAACTAAAATTAAATGTACCGGTACTTTATCAATCTTTATCTTGATATAAAAAGTTCAACCAGACGAGAATCGACATAAGCTTGATGTTTTACTTTTACATAAATTTATATTGTAATCTTGTTAAGTATTTATAAACATTTTTATAAATTTATATACAGTATTATTGATTATCAATTCTGTCCTTCTATTTATATCTTACAGAATATAAAGGCTTTTATTAAAGTATTTGTCAAATCTTAAAGAAATGTTTAGATCTTAAAGATATGTAAAGAGAATTTAGTTTAAAAAATATTTGTTCACTTAAATAGAAGCTTAAATAGTTTATAGTTTAATTAAGATTAATTTCTCAATAATTTTCAAAATAGCAAAACCACATCAAAAGTATGTTATTTAAAAAAGTTAACTATTTTTTTATTTTAAAAAACTTTCAAATTAACCCCAATTGAAAAATGTAAAACTTAATGTTAACAACTCTTGTATTTAATTTGTTAACATTTACTATTTAAAATTTTAAGCTTTTAATTAAATAATAACTTAAGATTATTAAAAAAATAAGTAATTAAATACAAATTTTTCAGCTTTTTTCAACCATTTGTTTTATTTGAGTATTTTATTCATAAATTATTGGACTTTTTATAAACTTATTTCAGAACATTATTTTCAAAGATTAATTAATTATTAATTATTTAGTTTTGACGCACAATAAAACTTTTCGACCGCTAAGAAAACACTTTATATAAAAAATTATAAAATAATATATAAATTTGAGAAAAAAAAAATCTCTTTTGTCATACTTTGATTAAAATGCATTAAATGTTTTAACAATAATAAAGATAAGACTATTAAATAAGTTTAAATTAAAAAAAGTAAGTAAAGAATGAAAAGAAATCATTTAAACATCAATTCTTAAACAATAATAAAATATTCATTTGTTTTTAATGACATCTCATTGATGTTAACCCAATTGAATAGGAATTCTTTATATATTGAAAATTCCAATTCATTCAAATCAATTATTTGAGAAATTGAGGTAAAAATTCTTTTAAAAACTCTTCGATTGAAGAATAGAAGTGAAAAAAATACAGAATTGATTATCTCAAAAGAATTTTTAAAAATTTCACCAATGATAAGAAATAAAATGAGACTGGACTAATATAAATGAAGGGATAAGTAGGTGAGAAACAGAAAAGTTTATATCAAAAGTGTTTTAGTCTTAAATACAAAATTAAATAAATTAATAAATTAATTGTTTATTTGGTTTCATTGAAATGATTAATACTATTGTTATTAAATATATTATGGGTTAAAATACGTGAATATCTCTCTTCCCAGAACTCATCCATAGTTGAAATGTTATGATTCTTGTCGTTGTGTCCGTTGTTCTGATAGCCTCTTAAATTGTGTCCATTGTTTGCATTGTCATCGGTGTTGCCATTAGTGGTGCCGTTTGTCGTATTCGGGGAAGTGGTGTGTCTTGAGTTGAGTCTCTCTTCTAAAGCTTTATTAAACTTTCTTTTGGCCAATTTCTGTTCGAAGTCAATATCGGGAACGACTTGATCTCCAGTGCACTTAGTTTTCTTCCATTTATGCGATGAATTCATTATAAATTAAAAATAAATATCAGAATAAAATTTTTATATATCTTAACATAAAATTGTAAATTGTGTTCACAACAGAAATCCAAATCAATTTCCAAATCCAATAAACTTTTTTCTTTTTATCAGAAAAATAAACAAATAAAATGTATAAAAAAAATCTTTTTCTCTCTCTTATAAGTTATATAAACAAAACTTTTTCAATTCACATCATTCAAAAAGTTTTTTTTATCGGAAAAAAAGTTTTGAACAAACTTTGTTTTTCGGAAAAGTTTTCACTCCTTTTTAAATCATAAATCACTAACAAATTTATTCATTCATTCATTAAAAATCAGTTTATATTCACATATTTTTATCATATCTCAGAACAAATTTTGGAAAAAAGACTTTAAGTCAAAATTAAAATTAATTTAAAAGAAGAAAAAAGCTTTTGAACTAAAAAATTACTCCTATTTAAGGAGTCTTTTACTCTTTTTTCTTCTTCTTTTAGTTTTTTTCTTTCACTCCATTCCCCGACACTTCTTGTATTTCAATATTCAAAGTCATGAGCGCACACACACACTAAAGTCAAGAGTAGCGGTAGGTTTGAGAGGGGAAGAGATGGTTAGATAGTGAGAGACAGCCAAACACCAGAGACAGTGCGAGAGAGCGATAGAGAGAGAGAATGAGAAGTAGTATATCGTGAAGGAAGTGGTGTAGCCTTTGATTTCTAAGCAGCGAATTAACTGCACATATAGTATATGAGACATGAAGTGTAAGCGCTTGAAAGAACTTAAATAATTGAAGGAAAAAATACTAAAAAAGTATCGCAATATTATTATATAATTATTGTCTTTTCGTTTGCTTATTATTATTATTTATAATTATAATAATCTATTTTTTCTACTCAACAGAATATTTCTACAACTGATTCTCGGCTTAAATCCAATCAAATCCAATATCTTATAACCGATTAATAAATAAAATTCCGATAATTTATTTTCTGCTTAACATTTAGTGTAGAGAATAAGTTAATATAGAATTGTGTGTCTATTACTGAAATATATATTTCATAATTACTAATGAATTATTAGTTTTTATTATTTATTTAAAGTCTACTTAATGTTTAGATAACATTGATTTATACGACATTTTTTTATTCTCTCCCCTAAACGCTTGAATAAGTGGAAAAGCACTACATTTAATGCAATTTTCGAGTCATATTTGCAATAAGTTTTTTAGACACAAAAAAAGTTATTGTGCTTTAATTTGTTATAAATAATTCATTTAAACTTCAATTTTCTTTTTATCATTAAATCTTCAAATTCTTCTTTAGTTACACTTATAGGCTATTAGTAATCCATTAAATGGCAATAATCGTGAATTAGAGAAATATTATGATCCCTTTCAATGATTTATATGATAAAAGTCTATAATAAAGGTTACGCCACTTTACTGACAGAGATAATATAGTGCGAACCAGTAGTTGGACAGAGATATTATATAATTTATTTCAAAGTAATACACAGAGAAAACTAGTTTCTAAATCAATGACAATAAGTGTATAATTAAAAATAACACAAACAAACTGTGAACTGGATTAGCATTATATCAATACAGTATTACTGTTAGTAGTAATTACTTTATACTTACAGTATTTTAATTTTAATATTGTTTCAAAATAGTGGTGAGAATATTGCAAAAATTGATTGGAAAGTGTAGGAGAATAAGCACGGAGCTAAGCTATTCAGCCAAGAAAAGCCAAGGTCGTTTCTTCTAGGCGATTTAGAGAGGGTTTTTAATTTACCTAAATAATCAGGGGATATACAAGAGATAAATTATATCCAATAAATGACTGATTTTAAAGTGATGAGATATTGATTTGTGGTGTGAATTTTTTTGGTACAATTCTTTAGGTACAACATTATTGTATCCCTGAATATAACTCACTGTCTTTCAGTGTGAAAGAGACGGGGAATTCGTGACTGGTTTTCAATGAGTTGTGTGCATTTCTCTTAATCACACTGTTATTCAGCAAAATATTTACGTCAGCTTTTCATTTAAATTTTTTTATGAAACCACTTTCACATTCCCCTCTGAATCGATTGCACTTGCTAATCTCTAATTAAATTGATAATTCATAGATCTATTTAGAAGAATATAAGAAAACATTTTTCCTTATTGTAGAGTCTCTTTGACAATTATGGCACACTATTTTATTAGTGCCACTTTGAAAATTATTACACATATATCATATCATTAATAGTTGAGTTTGAGTTTATAACCTTTTTATTCATTTCATTATTCCTATAACTGAATCATAGGGTTAATAAAAATGTGTAAAATAGTGATAAGATTTTTGGGTAAGGTTTACAGTATATGTAGTTTTGTCAACCCTGGGTATAGAGAAAGTATAATTCAATTCAATGATGATTTTTAAATATTTTTCCATTTATAAGGAATAGAGAGGAAACTCTTGACTTCAATAATTCATCAAGGTGTATTGACTCTGCTTGCTGGTAAATCCAAGGCTATCTAGTTGGATCTGGGTATTTTATTAAACTATTATTTAATGTTTTTATATAATGTAATAAATAAATCCCAAAATTATTGTCAAAATTAAATTTTCTACTTTATATTGATTTTTGTTTTGAGAATATTATAAAATTCTAGATTGCTAAGAAATACCCCCTTCCCCTCACTTGTTTTATTGACTCAGAAGTCTAATGAAGGACAATTTAAAACAATTCATAGTTAATCTCATAAAAGAACTTTAAGTTTAAATATTTATTTTTTATTATAATTATTATTTAAAAAATTATTTTGTATTTAAATTTTAGAAATATAACTTTCTGTTTTTTTACAATAAGCTACTTATTAGCTCACTTTAATGGCAATACATATGATAAACACGTATTTTTAATATAACAATAATTAGACAATAAAATCGTAATTTCACTTAAGAAACAATTGCTTCTTCACTATACCATTATTTCGATTATTACTGTATTTAGCAATAAAAGCTCATTTATAATCCTAAACAATATTTCCCCATATTTTGTGGCTATAATTAAAATTACATTTTTACAAAACTATCGTACAGTATTTGAGAAACAAAACTAATGCTTGTGAAATGTTTATGACATTTTTAGTAGCTATAAGTTTCTTTTGGAAAATATTCATTGGATTACTTTTAGGACTTTAAAAGAGCGTAACGTTAATTGTGAATAATCTAATGAAATGTCAATCAAACAGAGGATCCCAATAGTTGTTGAGTAAGTGATATATCTATACACATATACAGTGTATTTTTACAATGTACAGTGCAGAATCATTTTAAATTGAACTCTAGCTACAACCTGTTATCACTTGTCCATATATTGTTAATCAATAATGTTTTATTTCTCATTTAATTAGGAAAATGTTTTGTCTATTGAAAATATTGTTTGTGGCTTTTCAAAACATGGACTTGGCCCAATAATGAAATCAAAGGGAAATTTCAATTTCGATCAATACATAAATTATCTGGAAACTAAATTATTCTCCTGAGTGGAGGAATTATATCCTGATCCTGACTTTTATATATTACATGATAACTCGCCAATTCATATTAGTTACAAAACTCGGGCTTTTTTAGGGAGAAACTGGATGTTAGGAGAGTTATTATATCGAACTATATTCGCAGGACTTAAATCCTATAGAAAACCTATTTAAGATACTTAAGCATAAATGTAAATCTATTCATACACTTATTACCAGAATTATTGTTTATCAAAATATGCCAAAAATGGGATATCATTGATAAGGATATTCAATTAATTCATAATTTAGTTTATCAATGAAAAACGATATAAAATTGTAATTGATTATTCAGTTGGGATTACCACATTATAAATATTTTATTTAAAAATTATTGAGAAATAAAACATTAACAATATATGGACAAGTGATAACAGGTTGTAGATGGTGTCCAATTTAAAATGATCCTCCACTGTATGTGGCATCAAATGACATAAGTAATCGGCCATGAACAGATAAGAGCTTCTATTGAATTTGAAACTCTCATGGAATTAGAACCTAATTTTTTGGAAATTCAAAAGTGGCCGCTTGAGCCACCTTTACATACATTCCATATATTATTCAGTAATAATGTTTATAATCAAAATCAAAATGACTAGAACTCAAACAGTGATATATGAATAGATATTTCTTTCATATTTTAAATCACCAATGACCTTTCCATATATTGGGCAAAAGTAATGTTCAATATCTTTCACATCTTTAATACAAATTGAACTGTTACTAAATGATGGTTAGAGTACGGAATTTTCGGGTAATATTAATATTTAGTGTAAAAAATTAATACCGGAAATATATTTCAAGTTGCTTAAATAATTGTAAGAGCTTCAATGAACTAGTTTAAATATGTATTTACCTTCCATTATTCTAGACCTTAATTTTGCATCTAAATTTAATAAATATTACATTAATAAAACTTAATTAAATTTTTAATTAAACAGGATAACTAAGTCAAATAATTCAACTAGATTAACAAAATCAATTAAATACAAAGTGTAGCTTAGTGGAAATAGCTTAATTACCCCCTGATCTTGAGATGTTTGTAAAATATCACTAACATTTTCCGCTGTGGTCAATATTTCTTAAATTTACCTTACACACCTCCTAAGCATTATTAAGATTTTGAATTTTTTATACTCCCTGGCATTTTAAGAAAATTATCTCAAAATACCCTATCTACATTCCCTGGCTCGGCCGACCATGGATACTCCTGTTAATGAATCTAAATGATTTTTAGTTTTATTAGTTATAAAATACTATAAAAGATTTTAAATTGCCAATTAGTCTTCCATTGATTGTTCGCATAGAAATTATTTCATTAAATCAATTTTTAGGTGTTTTTACAAAAAAGAAATTTTTATAATTTATTTTTTTTATTAAGTTTTCTAGAAATATTAACTGAAAAGCGTGGATTTAACATTTCCATTTCTATAATTTTATGATCGTCTACTTCGGTATTTTTTTACATTAAATATTACTGTAAAATCATTACCCGAAAATTCCGTACTCTAACCATCATTTAATAACAGTTCAATTTGTATTAAAGATGTGAAAGATATTAAACATTACTTTTGCCCGATATATTGAAAGGTCATTGCTGATTTAAAATATAAAGAAATATCTATTAATATATCACTGTTTGAGTTCTAGTCATTTTGATTTTGATTATAAACCTTATAAGTTATTACTGAATAATATATGGAATTGTATGTAAAGGTGGCTCACGCGACCACTTTTGAAATTCCAAAACTTTATGATAATCCTATAGATTGCATATCCTATGGATATAATAGAACTGATGAAATAGCTTAATCTAGCAATACTACGTTAATCATTATTCAACAGAATTTCGACAATTATTTTATATCCTTTTCATTTGTAGACATTTTGAGAGCTTTCTATTTGAATAAAGAATTTTTTTATAACTTTTCCTTCACTTTATATGAGAATTATTACAACACAATAGTTTAAATGCCTAGAAATTGACCATCAACCAATAGTTCATTCGTTAAATATTATATAAATTAAATATTTTTTTATACAAAATGCTGAAATAAAAAGCACAAATAATTTTATTGTTTACAAATAATTAGAATAGACATTGATTTAATATCGGAATCATCGAAATAGACATTTAGTTTTTATAGGGACGCGCAGTCAAAACCCTGAGAGAGTTTTGTTTCAGTGATAACTTGAGGGGTGTGTCATAAATTTGGTAATTTTGATCAGCAGGTATAGATGATAGAATTATGGGATCATTAAAGGGATCGTCACACCTTGATGAAAGTGGTCAAATTTGAATAAAATTTAAGCCATTGTTAGAGAATAGAATGAGATGAAGAAAAAATGCAAAAATAAATTTTCTATGTAACTTGAGGGGTTATATTCAAGGTTGATTTCTTTGAAAAAACGCATTCTTAAAGTAAATGAATATGAATTCTAAAATGATATTTGTTATCTATAGTGAATCAATAAGATTTCTCAATCCTCCGTCAGTACTATTTGGTCATTTGCTGCTAAAATCGCCTCAAATCCTAATTAGACTTTAAAATATTCTCAAAAATTGTTGCCTTATTCTGATTAGCTGGATATAATCAATAAATATCTATAATTAATTATTCAACAGGAACAGTTTTTCAAACTCATATAAGCAATACGTCATTTTTTCGAAAATTGTTATTCAAATTCACCTTGTTAGCTGTGAGTACTCAAAAGGTTTTCTTCGGAATGTTGTCTCTAATGAAAAGATTTGTCAAATGAATAAAAAATGTTTGAGTAGTCGGAGCTGACATACTTAATTCGATGTTCGAATATTTCAATGTTAGTTTATTGTTACTAAAAATAGTTAAAAGTAAATATTGATATTTACTTTCAATATATTGTAGTATATTTTGCAAACATAGAGCCATCGTAATAGACTAGGAGGCGAAACTTCTTGTGGAGCTTTACCTATTAGTGCTCATAAGACGTACTCTTGGATAATTTTCTTGTGGTGCATACCTATTAAGTCTATCTAAGGGTACAGAGGTCAAAAATTATTAGAAATTATTCTTGTGGTGATTCGAGTAAAGCCTTATATTGTTGTGTTACAGTAGTTCCCTAATGTTATTGTATTCCATAATCTTGTCGTTGCATTCACTGCTCACGTGTAGCCCCCCTGAGGCTATCACGTGCTATTCAGGTTATGGGAATTCACTTTTCTAAATAAAGACGAATTTGCGTTAAAAGATATTAACCAATCATATAGAAATAATCCAATGGGAACCGGTATAAACCGGATGGAGCAGAAGGTTCTATCCAATAATAGATTAGATGAATAGTTCGAAATGTTAGCGCACATACGAACTATTAAATAGAGTCTAAACCTATAAATATATTTGAGGTTTAGAAATCTAAAAAAGGAGAAGAGTTACGGGAGTTTGTGCTAAAAGATTGTAAACACATGAGAGTAATTGCTGTATAATATATTGATTATTTGTATAACTAATAAACTCTTTTGTTCATGATTTATTGTTTAAGCTTGTTTAAAAGATAATCAGTCTAAAGCACAGGGTTCGACCCAGACCTTCGGGCCTATTGCCGAAACAGGATAGGTTTCCCTATAATATAGATCTTGTCCCGGCAGAATCTAACGGTAAGTAGGGTTGGGTGCGTCTTCAACGTATGGGGAGGTCCAGTGTTGACCATTCCGGAGGGACAGGCTTTCAGGAAAGGACCCACCGCACAAACAGTTCGGTAGAGTGCCACGGTGATCGGGTCCGAGCGTTTTTATCCTATACATCAACTCATTTTTCTGGGAAACCAGATTTTAGTGGCGCCAAAATAGCTTCTAATTTTTAACATAACAACATATAACCTGCTAAACTTTTCTTCCACAATAATGGGTGATCTGTAAAGAGCGGATTTAAAAGTAATAAAAACTTAATATTCTTAGAGCGCTCTGTTTTAATAATGAAATTCTGTGCGCG
>JAQFXN010000987.1:0-17250 GCA_034693365.1 Liacarus xylariae
TTAAAATTCAATATTTCTATTCTCTGGGCTAAATCCTATCTCACGATGGATCACAAAAACTTTAAATTAAAGCTATAGTTGAACATTTTTGTTATTGATCAAAAAATTTATATATATAACAAATCGCCATTTACAAGACAAAATGCTTTAATTTAAAAATTTAATAAAGATTTGAGTTAAGAGTTGGACAACAGAATAGAGATGTTGAATTTTAATCAAAAATAATTGATCCAATTTTAACCGACACTCTGGAATCATTTTCTAAAAAATTACATATTTTTAAAAAACCACGCCATTATTATCAAATATAAACAGGCCAAAATTTTTAAAAAAAACTCCCGGGGTTTCTGTTTAATATATTGTAGGAAGTCGGTCTTTATGTTTGACTAAGCGGTGACCGATAGCTAAAATATTAATTTAATGGACATATCAAAGTCATTGTATCAAATTTTTTATTTTGCATTATTTGATACTAATGTTAATCTTTCGGTTAAAGATTAGTATAATATAAAAACTCAAAGCTAATGAGTCAGAATCAAGCATTTGTCCGTCCAGTTTAAAATGATTCTCCACTGTGTTTTATTTAATTTAATTATTTTAAATATCACTAGAACAGCGCGCCCTATATAAAACACCCTCGACTTACTAATTTAATTTAAAAGATATAGACTTAACTTAAATTCAATATAATTAATTTTTTTTATTTATTTGCTTAGTGGCTATTATAGTATAGGGGTGTACAAATAGTACGTACGGGAAAATCGCGAAATTCTAGACCACTCCTCCCCCCTTTGTACGCACTCGTACTGAATAAAGGATTCGTACGTACACTTAGACTTAACCCCCACCCCTCTCCCCTCTAAAATATTTCAAATATTTTAATAAATAATCCTTAAAGTTATCAATGATTATATAAACTTTTTACATTTTATTTCTGCACACATAGTATACAACCTCTTAGTTTACTGGCTTAATGTTTCTATATTTGAATAATCTGTGAACGAAACCTAATTTTGTGTTTGAAAAGAAACCCGAGTAATTGATAGAAACTCGTTATAACAAAATTTTATTTTAAAATTATTTGATATTGAGATTAAGCTCTCGGTCACAAATAGTCAAATATAAAAACATTAAGCTAATACACTAACAATGCAAGGGATTTGGGGGTCGATGAAAATTTGCAATTTTGAATTTACTAATCGGTAAAGTACCCGATTACAGTTTACTATGCAAAATTTCAGAGTGTCCTTGGTATTTATTTAGGGGTAAAAGTACGATATTTTTATGATAATATATGCTTTTAACAAATATTTTCTAAATTTACCCATATAATATATATATCGTTGGAAAGATAATTTCAAACTATGATCGAAAATCCAGGTTATATTAAATTCTTATTTAGTTGAAAATTATCTTTATTTTCATATGCATCAAAATTTAATATAACCTGGATTTTCAAATAGAGTTTGAAATGACCTTTCCAACGATATATATATCATATAGGTAAATTGAGAAAATATTTGTTAAAAACATATATTATCATAAAAATATCGTACTTTTACCCCTAAATAAATACCAAGGGGTTGGTTGGACACCCTAAAATTTTGCATAGTAAACTATAATCGAACACTTTATTGATTAGTAAAATCAAAATTGCAAATTTTCATCGACCCCCAAATTCCTTGCATTGTAAAAAATAATCTAGTATGTGTGCAGAAATAAATTGTAAAGAGTTTATATATATATATATATTATTAAAATCTGTATAAGAATAATGGGAATGAAGTGTAAGAATATTTACATATAAATAGATATTTTGCTTAATAATTTATAATCCAGAGCTATCCAGTTACTATATACTGTAAATTTTATATAGGAGGTATGATGAGTGAAAAGATTTACAATCGCATACTCCCAATTATTTCTGAAAATATTTTTAAACTGAAAATTAAGACTGCTCATAAAAGAATACTGAATAATCCTATTTCTCAATGGATTAATTAGATAATGTTTATAGACATTTATAGACAAAGTACTATAGGAATCTCTAATATCAACACTTCTGGATATGATGTTGATATTGATTTATTTCAATAATATTGTTGAATTTATTTTGATTCAATAGTATTATAATATTGATAGTATTTATTTTCAGAAATTGTTTATATATGTATTGTTTATATATTGTATTTGGAATTTAATTTAGATTTTTTAAAAATCACTTATATCTCGTTAAGAAAAATGACTATTTATTGTTCTCTTAAAATTGTTTTATTTTTTTATTAAATATTTTATGAAATAATTGAAAATATGCTATTTTAAACACATCAATCTTCACACCTCTATTATAGTATTGGAGAGCTCTGATAGGATGAATATATTGTAAGACCATTTTTCAATTTGAGGAAATATATCACTAGAATTTTCGATTTAGTTTTTGAGATCTATTTTGCTTATGATAGAAGGGGTTAAAACTCTGGATTTTTGGATACGCTTTCAACATGAGATCGGAAGACACTCTTTGAACGGAAATAAGAATTCTTAAAAAAATTCTATAAAATTGTACGAATTTCCGAGTTTAAATACCCCTTAAAGTTGATTCATTTTTACATTATATTTGGTTTGTTCTGACTATACTGTAGTGAAAGCTGAATATAAATAATTGTTTTCTGCACTCAATCAGAATCTTTTGGACTAAAACTTAACAATTGTTTGTGAAAATTATACTTATGAAACATTTGTTATATATATTTTTAACATTATTTGACTGCCAATAATTTAATAATCGCCCTGGCATATTTGTTCGAGTGAACACTCTGTAGTAATTTATAGTAAATGTCATAAAAATATATTGAAAATAGATTTATTTAACAAATTATTATTTTTTATAACTTATATTAATATTCATTCATTAGCTGTCTTTATAAGCATTTACTTTGAAATTCAACTAATTTTTTCTTTTGATTCCTTAATCGATGCGATGATTCAATTCATTATGTGATTTACAAAATAATTTCATTAAATAATGATATTTCTACTAAAATCTAAACTAAATTATTAGTAATAAATGTCTTGTATTTCTGTTTTCCTTCGTTTATAATTTATGTTATCTATGAATTGAATATCAGAGCGAATACTAATATCATATTCACTGTAATCTCCAATAATTGGTTCGTTTTCTTCCTTTAGTTTATTGAGAGTTGGGTTTTGGGGAACGAACTTATGTGCGAATGTCGTCCTCGAATTGATCAAAGACTCGATTTGGTTGACACAACTCTGGATGTGACTCAAGCTCTGGAATAAGAGAAAAACGAGTGTTTATTAGAACAAAAGTATTTATAAATGCATTGAGAGTTTGCAGTTCTCACAGCATCGGTGCCCACAGTCACTAACGTAATGATGAACTTTTCAAAACTTTTCATTTGCTTATATCTCGATTGTAAGCCATGTACTGCTGTGACAACACTGGCCACTGCTATCAATGATGGGACATGACATGAAAACTGGATATCTGTATCAAATTAATTGAACAAAATGTTAGTTTTAACGATAATATCATCTATTTTTAGATTTTATAGAATTAATTGCTTTGTTTTGAAGTCATTTCATGAGTCGTTTCATTAATGTATCGAAATTTATATTGAATTATAATGAAATACATTCATTCAAATGGAGCATAAGATTATACTGCAGTACAGTTACTGTACTCCCAGTGAACTTCCTCTGCATCGGAAAAATTACAACAGAGAAGGGGATGAAAGCATACAATAGAGGGGAATAAATAGCCAGGGCTTATACTTTTTGCTAGTCATTCAAAACACAGCTCCAAATTCAAAAGTTTGAAGACTTTCCTGCTTTGGCGGCACAACAGCTGCTTTGGCCGCTCTTCAGGTTTGCCTGAGTTCGTACTCATATTTAAAAATGGTTTTTGACAACACCTGCGGTAACCAAAGCGACAATGCGTTACAGCAGTAAAAAACATTCAATAACTACGGCATCCCTTCGATGGATTCGTGGTCTCAATATATACTATCCATAAAAACATTCTAAGGGTTTGGCCCAAAAATATGTTATTCTTTTCCAGTGCTCTATGTTATGCACCAGAGATCCTAAAAGAGGCAGAGATGGAGAAGGGGTGTATGGCCTGAAATCGGTTTCCACTATGAGTTCTCTGTATTTATCACTACTACATAAAAGTTCTGTTCCACTTCCTTAGCAATTATTAATCCTTTCATCAAAGGAGGAATTTTCGATACTCTTTCTTAAATGGTTATGCAATCCTTTTTTCAAATGTAAATAATGAAGAGGTTGAAATTAAAATGGAAATAGAATAAATGCTGTGTTTTTAGTGTTGAGATTTTAATTTTTATCCTGAGTAGCAAATATCACAAAGAGTATTGTGTAATTGCTTTATAAGTTTAATCTCATCTAAAGGAATAACTTATCTGTATTTTCATGGGATTAAATATAGTATTGTTTTGTGCAAAATTAAAAGGGGTTACTCGCCCCTCACAAGATTACGCAAATAGAGTCATTATCGGACAAATTAAACTTAAACTCCTTTTCAATTCTCTTATATATCTGAGATATAATATCTCTATTCGGATCAACTCTTTTGAGTTAGAAATAAGTAGTTATAATGACTGATAAATGAGAACAAAGAAAATCCTCAAAATATAAGTCAATATTTAATTTAAAGCATTTGATGAAATTAAATATAATTAAATTTGAAAATATTTTATAACCTAAATTAATAAAAAGAATCTCCAAGTAGTTTTCATTGCTGATATTGTTTGAATCAAATAACTAATTGCACTTTATTGTCATAATTGCTATTATTGTTATTGTTGTTATGCGAATATAATTGTGTTACAGATATACTCATTGAAACCCAATTCATTAATCATATTATTTAATAAGTGCACTAAAAATGTATTCAAATTATTCCTATTAAACACGTTATGTAACTCTACAACCAGTGATTCAACATTTGATGTTTGAATGAATTATATGTATTAACAGCTATAATATTGAGAATTAAAGGTTTTGTTTGTTTGCGTGAAAGCAATACAATAAAAAATAGTAATAAATTACTAATAATTAGTGATAAAACAGATCCGAAATGCATGTCAAACATAGAGATGTGATCGCATCTGCATTTGTATCAAAACAACAGACCATTCATTGGATATCGTTTTAGCAAAATATGTTAATTTTAATAGTAATCAAAATACTGAAAATCCCAAAAAAGTAATGATTTTCTGAAAAAGAACTTCACAAAACTGTTTTACAGTTACAGTATATGAAAGTATAAATGCTTGAAAACGAATACAGAGATATTAATTATCTAAACTGAAACATTGAATGCATTGAATGCCACTATAATTAATGTCAAGTTCTTTCCGAGTAGTACTGTATAATAAAAGTTGTCATTGAGTTTGAAAGAATTCTGTTATCACATGAGAATCAGATGCGAACTATTAGTAGAAATGTTTATCAAAATCATCAGAAAATTATTTGCAAATAATAATATAAGAAAAATAATGAGGTATTGTTGCATACGTTACATATGTTCCCTTCTATTCCTCCCAATAATATAATATTAGAACTGTAAGAGACAAACATATAGAGATACATTACTATACAGAAGCAGCAGATGGTCGGGCAATACTCTATCAGTCATAACACATAATATATTATTGTATTCGATAAATGAAAAAAATTAATGTATTTTGCATTTCTTGTTTAATTTAAACACAAAAAGGCAAATGCGATTATAAAAGAAAACTTTTTTACAAATTTGATAAAATTGATTGAAAATAAATTATAATTATTGTATTTATTAATTAATAAACTAATTGAATAGTGTTTTGAATGAAAACAGGGATGGGCAAAGGAGAGGGTACAGTACGGAATATCCCCTGTGATTTTGGGTTTGGGTTTCCCCTCTAGGTTGCTCACGAGGCCCACAAGTTTAATCAATTTGGGTAAATGTGACTAGTTAGTTATGTTATATTATGAGTAATTTATAATTAAATTAAGTACTAAGTCATAGAATACTCCATAGGATATAATTTTAAAATAAATTTTCGCTTTTTAAATAGTAAATCAATAAAATTCAATGCTTTCACAATCATTTCCTGAAAATACAATTAATGAAAACGAAATTCAATAAAATATTTTTAAAAATTCATCCGTTCTTTTCATTTAATAGTTTTTTCAGATCTATCAGACTTGAGAGCGAAGGTAAGTCTTGGGTATAAAGTTGAGAGTATTGACTATTGCACACCCATTTAAAAGTCTAGCCCTGACTCTGTATAAGAATGAGAAACCCTCCTGTCCTTCCTGTGAGTCCAAAAGCAGTTCTCAATAATAATGTCTTGTGTCTGACACGTGTACTTTCGATTGGAGTTTATTAGTTTTATTGAATGATTTCTGTTATTTCTAGAAAAATATTTTACAATTAAACAGAATTTCTGCCTCTCCTTGAATTTGATTAATTAGGAATTTCTTAAAGAATATTTTGGCAAATACGGTATTATAAAGTTTCAATATTTAAATTTTAAATAGATTTTACATAATTTATAAAACGCTAACTAACGGTTCACTGCTTTCCAAACATTGAATAACTGTTTAGAAGAGTTCAATAAGAATTTTAATACTAAAGTCTTTACGCGAATATAGTTGACAGACATCTGGCTTTTTAGCTCTATTTCAATAATAGTGTCGTTACATATCAGCTGCTTTAAGACATTTTGATGCATACATTGACTACATTGACAGCTATTATTGAGTATAATTTTTTTGTTGGCAATATTGGAGTAGACCTACATGTCTGTACGTGTCTGACGCGTGCCGTTCTATAACTTATGTTATCTAAGCATAAATGTTGCGGCTATTTGAACAAAATTGTAGATCTAGGGCTATAGGGGGGGGAAGAATCGATAGAGGAGTAGCAAAGAATAGCAAATGATGGCGAGGGGAGAGAGAGAGTGAGAGGGAGGAGAGGGAGAGGGAGAGGGGGAGAGAGAGAGAGATCACCTGGACATGAGACACGAGACATGATTGCACTACTGTATTGGTATGATATGCAGCAGGAGTTGTGAATAAGTGGAGTCTGGAGGCACGCGACACAATGCTCTCCACATCTCTCTATTGATTGTTCAAACAGAGCATTGAATGCATTATAATTTTTACCGTATGTTCTG
Organism: Liacarus xylariae; assembly: GCA_034693365.1. Taxonomy (NCBI): domain Eukaryota; kingdom Metazoa; phylum Arthropoda; class Arachnida; order Sarcoptiformes; family Liacaridae; genus Liacarus; species Liacarus xylariae. Next base: position 7,209 of record JAQFXN010000987.1, read on the forward strand.
TTAAGTCAGTATTAAAGCATTTAAAGCATTAAACTTTCACTGAACGCCAGACTAACGAACCCAAACAATGAGAAATTCGAGACTAAAGGGTGTTTGGATTCTTGTGCTGTAAAGACCAAACATTTCAGAATATGTTTTTACGTCTGGTTTTAATTTTTTTGTCAAAATATTTATTATACAGTAAAAGATGAAAACGAAAGTAAATATCATTTGAAACTTTAAATAAAAATAATTTTGTAATTTCTATAATTGAAAAATATTTATACTATTGGAAGAAATATGAATTGTTATTCTCAGTTCTTTCTAATGAATCTTTTAACAGTATATTTCCATTAAAACTCTTCTGAAATTATGTTTCATTGAACTGCTTTAATTTAATCTAATGTTAACATCAATTAAAGGCCTGGGCTTATTCACAAACCCCTGAACTTCTATACTTTATTTATTAGAAAACTTATTCATTGAAATATAAATAAAGCGAAACTAAATGTAATTAAAATATTGTTAAAATCAGGAATTTCTGAATCAATTAATCGTTTTTAGGACATTTCGGTAATTAAATAATGTTAATATCATATTCTCAAAAGTCTATATTCACATCAAATTTGTATCAACAACATAATTTTGGTACTCTATTAAACAATTAGTTTCTGCTTAGCTATATTAGGAAATTTGATTAATATGTGACCGAACTCTAAATTTTTAAGTTTAGTGAGTAGTTTTTAAGTCTTAATAAAAGATTTGTAATACTTAAAAATTCTTAATGGCCAGATCTAGTTTTTTTGAATTTTATATTATTTTATTAAATAAAGTACTTTTTAAAGATATTATAGATTAACTACATTTTTCAATTGATAGCTTCTTATCGATAAAAAGTTCAATAAAGCACCAAAATGATTTTGTTAGTCTCTATTTTTTCAATAAATTGCTTTTTTTAGAAACTAATCATTTGTCTAATTAATTATGAAGTACAAATGCGCTTGAAAAAATAAAATAAAAATTTTTATTCACATATTGAAACACTCAGATTCTTCGCTCCCATCCCTTGCACGCGAAGAAATAAGATAAGTTAATAAAGATAAGACGGAATCTTCTCACCATTTAATGGGAAGTAAATTATTAGATTTTAATACAAAATATAAAATATCATAAGATATGGTTAATGACCTTCAATTACCGGTAGTGACTGACAATAAAATGCATTAAAAGTGTGTAAATAAATACAACACTTATTTAAGAGTCTTCAGAATCAAAACAAAATCGTCAAATTATTTATAACAACTAATTTAATAAACAAAACTAATAGTAATACTGGTATTTGTGCCTTACCTGCAGCACAGAGTGCAATGAATGTTTGTGCATGCTTCTTGATCAATTTCTGCACTTCCAATACTTTTGACCATTTATGTAATCGTCTGAGAAGAATATTTAAAAAATCGTTTGGAGTAATTGCTGCCAAATCCCATTTCAGTCCATTAAGTACTAATAACTCCCAACCCTATAGAATAGACACAAAAAATTCAGTTGAGTGTTGGATATGTTGGAAATTTTTACAATAACTTATTAAATAAGAATATAGTGAAGTGCAAGGCATAGGGCTTACAATAGTGTTTGTGTGCAAATCAATGTGGCTTTTATTTGGTCCAAATTCTTACCATTAATTCATCGATTGTGATAGACTTGTCGGTATAGAGAATCAGTTTGTCTGCTGAGAGGGGACGGGTTTGCCTTAATTTAGAGGCTAAGAACAAACAGACTGATCCCAGTAGTTGTAATTGACTTTTTCTGATTTTGACAATCGCTAGAAACCGGTCCAAAATATTCATTGCCAGTGGAAATACCTCTTCTTGACAACGCTCTTCTTCGCATACCTTCACAAACAATTCATAAGCATTTTTACTAAACTGTATATTAAGACAACAATCAAATCCTATAACAATAAAACTACAGTAAACTTCTGTCTAAACCCTAAATTGAATTCCTTTTCTTTTCTTGAAATTAGGAAATATTTAACAACAAATGTTTGAGAGATTGATTCAAATATAGAATAAGCCTTCCTTTCCCATTTGAGCTTTCATTCTGTGCTTATGTGTATTCTTTGAGCAAACTTTCTCTTTGTTTTCTTTGTCTAAGACCTGACACCAAAGCATTTCTAATTGATTCAGTGCTTCACTTGATTAGATCAATACTCAGTTCATACGTTGAGTTGAATTCATTTAATAAGCTATTTATAGGCAATAAGTTTCAAATTTTTACTTAATATCATATCTCTCTTCCTTTCAAAGATAAAGAGTTTTTTAATTTTTTAAAATTTTAATATAATTTTTGAACTGTATATCAGATTTTGTTTACTCTTTTTGTTGTTTTTAACTAAACTGATGGCAATTTTTAATCGTCAAATGGATTTAATGCTCTATAGATTTGAGTACAAATTATTCAGTGACTGATAAAAGAATTTTCCAAACTATTTAAAAGCTCTTTAATTTATTAATCGAATCCTTGTTCGAGCCTATGCTCAAAAATTTGTGGACACAGGTGTATAACAAGTACTAAGATATGCAAAGAAATACAGTAACTGTGTTGGCTATTGGGATGTGCACTCTCACTAGAATTAGGCTCAAAACTGAAAACTGTATCACAAACTCAATAATCAAAATATTAAAATAACAGCTCTTTTAGTGCAAAGATTAACTAATTTTATATAAAAAATGATTCCCAAAATTAAGTTAATTCAGAATCAGTTTAGGATATATATAATGACAAGAATCGAGCGAACAAGTGATGGGTAGAGCGAGGGTAGCAAAGGCTTTGAGAGCAGAGAGCACCTGTTGCTTACCTCGAGCATCCAACTGGCCACCACTTTCCTCATGTATGGCTTCAATTCAGTTTGGAAGCACTTGAAGTAAGAGGAAGAGATGGTATATCGTTCTTCGGTGTACATTAGATTCTTGAGAGTCCTGTCGTCGTCCAGAAACACCGGATCACTGATGGCTTTGGGCTCTCTATTGACTTCTATACAAAACAGATCCATAGTTTCGCAGATTGTGTTAACGTTCACTACAGGAATGCTTTTTCATACTCTAAGCAAAAACTCTACTGTAATGACAACTTTGTGTTAAAGTTTTGCAAACTTAGGTGGGACTCAACTTTACTACAGTCACACACAAGAACAAGCCCTCAAATAGTGAGTCGAGGGCCACAACTGTAAGGGCTCGTTGGCTCGCTTTCACATTTAATGCTTTAGGTCTTTGAAGGCTATTCTCAAGACAAAAATGAATGAATTCTCAAAAGGATATCACAAAAGTAAGTGTTACTCTTGTGCGCATGCCTTACACCATCCAAGTCGGTCTATTGCCCCGGGATATACGTTCGAGGATATGAGCGTTTGTGACCCACTATTCGATTTTCTCTATGCATTTTATAGAATCCCTCAATTAAACCACTGCTGAATGGTCTTCATCTAACCCTCCAAATGCTTCCAACCTTTTGTAGCCTTTGCTTTGTTCTAAACAAATCCAAATTCCAATACCCATAGGTCGACAATATAACCCACACTAACCTATTCTACTAATTCTGTTCGAAACCATTTAATTCACAAATTTTTTTACAACAAATATATAATCAATTGTTTCCCAAAATGTGTTTAGGATTTAACAAAATATTAAATAAAAATATATCTAAAAATCAATATTTAAAGTATTTTAGATTTGAATTAATGTGGCAAAAATCTGAAATTGATGAATTGATCAAGCTTATTTAAGGGCATGTTTAGGACTAATGATATTACGCTTACAAAACAGGTTTTTATAATAATTTTGAACTAATAGTGAAAAACGATTGCATTAAACAAATAAACACTTGTATTGAACTGAGTTTTACTTATGGTTTTGGTTTAAATTAAATATAAATCAAATTAAATAATTGACAAAACAATTGCAGTTTTCAATCTGTAATCAGAGCCCAGAGTCAGCCCTCGACCCAACCCTTGCGCACACATCTCTAGTGCGCACTCTTTGAATGTAAATAAACAATAAAAATAAAATCAAATCAAATCATAAAATATTTGTTAAATTGTTTTGTTTTTGTATTAATAATTGATGTCTTGTTTTGTATGCTTTGATTCAATGACTTGATGTCAATTCACATGCAATTAAGTATTTAAGTGAAGGAAAGAAGTGATGGAAAGTCAAACAAAGAGTCGAAACAATTCAAAGTCGAGTCAAACGACTGAACGCCAGAAATGCAATGAAAGCCAATCGACGTTTGAATCGCGCGAAACCTCTTATATAGCGTTCATATCATCGCTTCCGAGACTCTGTTCCCCAACTATTTGTGGGACAACTAATTACAAAACACCCAATCGGTCGAAGTGGTCGTCACTGACACCATTGGATCGGTCTCTACAGTCGTTTGAGTGGTCTATAGAACAGAAGGCACTCTTAGATCCGTGCGATTTCTCCAACACTGAGGACATGGATGTGTTCAGAGAAATAGACGAACGAATGATTTCTAAACAATTAGACGACGAAAACGAGCGCTTCTTCTCTCAGAAGCAGATAATTCCGTCTCCAAAGACACCCAAAAAGTGTTTCCAATCTATAGATGAAACGACTGAAGAGATGAGCGAAGAATCGTTTGACAGGAATTGGTCTCAAATGAACAAAACCCCCGAATATCAGGGCATAAGTGGTGAGAGTGGAGCAGACAATTGTTTGAAAACTCCACTCAATTACTCAAAGTCTCGCCAAAAGAAAAAACTGTTTGGAGCCGAAGGTTTGATGGAAACCCTTTACAGTCGGTCCCCAAAAGACAGTGCATTCGACACAATCGACAGCCGAAGCCTTTTGTCTCCCATTTATTCTCCCGATTGGAGAAACACTTCTTTATCTAAACGAATAACACATTTGAGTCCAATTCGTTCTCAAAATTCAAATCATATCGATTTGGACTTTGGGATCGATTTAGAGAATAGTTTTAACGAACAGTCAATGAGGAGCCAAACGGACAGTTACTCTAATATTACTTGTGATATGGTTTCAGTCGAATCTCAAATCCAACACAAAAACGGATCAATTTATGGATTTCCAGACAATAGTAATGAACAGAATTTGAATGTTTTTCCCGAATATAATAATCGTTGCGAACAAAAAGTTTTACAAAGATTTCTCACAAAAACTTCAACGCCTTCTCACTTATGATTAAATCACTAATAGCTTCTGTTTTTAATTAAAAGTTTATTTTAGTTTAAATACAAAAATTTTAATAATTATTTAAATGGCATTAATTTGAAATACATTAAGAAATATTTGCTACAAATAGTCACAAATCAAAGGTTTTGTCATAATTTTTCACAAAAATGTTTGTTTTATTTTATTGTAAATTGTATTTCAAATATTTTTCATTTAAATGATTGAAATTACCTTTTAATGTATTCTTTTATTTTTAAGAATTATTTAATTAAATCAATGATAAGTTTTAGAGCAAAACATAACAATAGGGTTGAACTCAATTTGTCCAACGATTACAAATGTTTTATTTGTTTTTATGTTCTCTATCAAATAATTTCCTGAAGGTCTCACTTAAAATATTTATTTTAATCAATTTTTGTATCAAAATCGTAAGGATTAATAAACAATTTAAATGTATTCAATAAAGGTTTTGATTTATCTCTTAATTAAACAATTCATTCCAAAAGTATATAATACTGTATATCAAGAATTTTGATTCAAAATCTTTAAATATTGAAATAAATATATGGATTAATTGTTGTCGAAGTCATTTAATTGAAAACTATATTCGAATAAATTTTTCCAATAATTAATGCTCAAAAATCTAATTTTGTGTCAATCCTTGTATTTAATGAGAATCATGTAATAAACCGATCGGTGAAGAGTGACTACGGTTTCCGTTTGTGGCCCTCAGGACCATTTATATAGACTTTTTTAATGATCCAGTCAGTTATCAAGTTGAATTTATATACAAATGGAGTGACATTCAAATGTGGGTGCGGGCAAATCTCTAATCTACTTTTTCTTTGAATGCGGTGATAAAAACCTATTCATATATAATTCGATTGAATGACAAAATCCAAACATAATTGATCCATTTAATATTGAATATGGCCATGAAATATAAAGGTCGTAAAGAATCAACTGAAAACGAATTTATTTGAAATTTTAGGTTGTTTATATTTGTTCAATTATTGTAAATGACATATAAAATTAAACCTTGGTTTGTCCTTTTTAAATGTGACTTGAAATTTTTTTGATGAAATATGATCTAGGAGTTAAAATTCTGTCTCAAAGTGAAACCACATAATTTTAATTTTTTAATCACGCAAACAATAATACTTTATTGTTTTTTCGAGTTTTAAACTATCACCTAGTGATTTTATTAATCAAATTTGCTTTAGTATTGCTAGATATATAATTTTACATGATAATTCATTGAAATAACTATCATTAAATTTTAAAAGGGGGTAAAATTAGGTATATTGGCATAATCATAAAAACCACCAAGAGGGTATCCAAAAAAAGAAATTATTAATTTTTAAATAGATTTCCTGATAATTAATAAATAAGACATCATATTCCAACATGATTTTGTATTTACAATCAATTTGTCCTTTTAAAGCCAACAATCAAATATTTTGACATGAAACTGACAGTTTTTGACATTTTGAAAAATGTTGCGCATATTTGAGTTGTTGGCTTGGTCATTTTATTACAAATTTAATTTATTTAATATTACTATCTTATAACATACTAATCCAAGTTATTTATTATCAAGTTTAATTTTGAAAATCTCCGAGCGTTTATTTAATTTAGTATTTAACACAAAAAGTCTGTTTCGGTGACCTTAAAAAACCAAAATGAAGTTGAATAACTTTGACAGCATTTTGGTACTTGCACCAATATATATTAAGATTTTATCGAATCACATTTGAAGAAAACAAACTAAGGATTAATTTAATATATAATTTACCATAATTAAACTAGTAGAAATTGTTTAAAATTTTAAATGAAATCGTTTTCAGTTGAGTTTTTACGACCTGTACAGAAGAAAACTTGAACTATTATTTGTTTGTAAATTATAATAAAGGTTTAATTAAAGAATAATTTTTATTTGTATTTTTGATTATTTTTAAAATTATTTTCTCAAATAGTTTTCAATAAAATAGTAAACTAATAAAATGTGTTAACTGTTCATCAATTTCTAAATAAATGAATTAAATTCTTGTATACTTTAGATTGTTATAAAATTGAGGCAGCAATAATGCAATCTTATTGCCAGATATTTCGCGAGCTCTAACAATATCATTTGCTTAATTGTTTAATTTTTATGATATCAAACTTTAACTCAATTTAATACCTATTTATGGGTTTCCCCTTTTAGTTAAATTATAATTAACATCTAATATGTAAATTTAATGTAAATTACCAGTACTTTCCAATCAATTGCGAAATATAAGCAGTAATTGGTGGTATACAGTATGTATTTCAATATTCAGTTTAAAACCATACTTGATATTCCATTTCTTACTATAGCCAAGGTTTAACTGGCGATGAAAATTACTATTTCTCCATTCTTAATCAATAATTAGAATCAAAATATTTCCTCATACAAAATCCTTTTCGCTCACAATTATAGGCTAAGATTCTGAAGTTTTGAATGAAGTCCTATTTTAAGTATTGCATAAAATCATTCACATTGTGTCATATTTTTGAATTAATAGTTTGTTTCTAATTATTGCTTGGAATATTGAAAAGGCCAAATTTTCACCTCCAACTAAACCTTGTTATACAGTAGTTATAAATTAATGATCCCGTTTTCAAAAGATCACGTATTTAATCGAATCTGACATAATTTGACAGAATATCATGTTATGAGTAAAAGCAACTCTTTAGCAATATTTTTCTAAAAATCTAGAGAAATTATGAAGTTGATTTTTTAAAATCCTTAAAGTTGATTATTTTAGTAAATGATTAAAAAATTAAAGAGTTCTGACTTAAGATTTTTAAGATGTTAATGACAATCCTTTAATATTAATCTGTCTAATCCCTTAATATTAGACACCAGTGATCGCATTTTTTAAGTTGAGTCAAATTATATCAGAGATGTCAAAAAGTGAATTTTACAAATAAAATTTTTAAAATCAAATAATCAATAAGAATGTGACTTAAGGTAAATTCTAAATACTTAAAACTAATAGAACCTTGTTATTCCCATCCCTGTCCCCGAAGTCATCATTTTTCAACAAATTTAAAATGTTCTTTAAAATATTGTGAATAGTGATTCTTGTTAAAATAGTCCAAATTCTATTATTGAACATTAAAAATGGTCGGAATTCTTTCAAAAAGCATAAATTCTAGCAATTTCTGAAATGACACAAAACATCACTCAGAGATCCAAACAAAAACCGATAAAATGATAGTGAAATATCACCCTATCCCCTCCTATATCCGCACAAAGCTTCGCAAAAAAAACATTTACAATCCTTTTGATCTAAAGACCTACACATCCTTCCAAATCAATCAAAAATTTTCGTTTTCTAGAATTTTCGCAAATCTTTTACATTTATATCACATTAGAAGAGCGATAATTTTTGTTAAAATAAAATCTTTATTCGAATTTCTATCTGTTTATATATTTATATTTTATTTATTAATTAATTGATGGCTTTATCTTTAATAAATTGAGATAATATTTAAAAAATATAAATTTACTTAATTAACTCAAATTAGTTTCTTTTAAATAGTTTATAAAATCAGAGATGGCTATCAGAGAAAGATAGAGAAACGCCAAAAGTATTTGCCATTAAATACCTGTTGAAACCATAACTTATCAGAGATAGGCAAAGGAGGGCAAAGGTACAGCCCAGAATACCCCTGACAAAATCTTTAACATTACATCTTTGAGAGAGGTACTGGCGAAGAATACAAATATTACAGACATTGATCTTTACCCATCCCTAGTGCATATCCTCTTTAGGTTAGATTTAAAGTTTGTGCTGTTTTCCATTTAATGACCATTACGTGTTGCACTTGACTAACATTAAACAATAAATAAAGTAAAGCAATACAACCAATAGTGCCCAGTTGTTCCGTTTAATTATTGTTTAATGTTTGTCAAGTGCAACACCTGATGGTCATTATATGAAAACAGCACAAACTTTAAATCTAATATTTAGGTTTTAAGCAAGTTTTACAGAAATATGCTCATGTTGAGTTGCGCGAGCTTAGTACAATTGTTCCTTATTTAGCTATTGAAAGTATATTTTGAGCAGGGATAGGCAAAGGAAGGTATGGTGAGATCATCACTTTCTAGACGAGATATAGCCAAAATAATCAATTAGGTATTTTCACACTTTATTTAGGAGAGGAAAAATTTCTTCCAAAAGTTCAGACACAATGTTAAACAAGCAAAAAATGAAATAAATGAACCATTAATATGAGCTCGTATAAATGAATTTAATATCAAGATCCTCAAACGAAACGTTTCCATAGAAGAGTAGGATAATTTAGAGGCACTGTTTTAGTGATCGAAATAGGTTTAGGAGATTATTTTTGATCTTCCCATAAGAAATAATCTCAAAATTACATATCGTTTGATCACAGAAGCCTAAAGAACCTGAACCTGGAACCGTTCCATAGATTATCTATTTGCCGCTATTAATAAAGGTTTATAGACCACCACACTCATGCCCACCCATACTTCGACATTTTCCATAGGATAAGAATCACCACCGCACTCACGCCTGCTTACCCTCCCACATTTTCCATAGGATTTGCATCGCTACCGTACTTCTACACTCACGCCCACCCACACTTCATTTTCCATAGGATTAGAATCACTACTGCACTCACGCCTGCTTACCCTCCCACATTTTCCATAGGATTAGAATCACCACCGCACTCACGCCTGCTTACCCTCCCACATTTTCCATAGGATTTGCATCGCTACCCTACTTCTACACTCACGCCCACCCACACTTCATTTTCCATAGGATTAGAATCACTACTGCACTCACGCCTGCTTACCC
>JAQFXN010000988.1:0-17248 GCA_034693365.1 Liacarus xylariae
TAAGGGATTAAAGTTATTAAAATATTAGTAATACTATATGTTATTAATCGCAATTTAAGGGTTATCTGATTGATGCCGGCTAAATTCAACATGAGCTCTTTATTTGAATTCTTAATTATAATCCGTTCATAAGTAAAATGTTTGTCATTTTTTAATTTCTACATTTGTGTGAAGGATAACTTTTATTCAGCATGGTATAAGTAAAGAAGATTCCAATTATCCGAAATAATTATTAATTTAATTTAATAGTAAATAAAACATTTAGTTTAGAATTATTTAATTAATAAAAAAGTATTTAATATTAAGATTTGAGAGGTTATTATTATTTATTTAATATAATTCGTCTTTGTTTTTAAAAAAAATTTCCGCGATTAAGAATTCACTAATTAATAAAAGTGGCATTAAAGTCTAATAGAGAGTTTTCTTTGAAATTTACCATGATTTTTTTAGATAGATAAGAGTTTCACATAAGCACATCTATTCGAAAAATTTTTTGTTATAAAACACGCTTGATCAATTTTTAAAGCGATCAACATTTACACTAATTTAAACTTGAGGAAAAAATTCAATTGGGAAAACGTCTTATAATTTAAATCAGGCTTACTATTGCCATAGTTCAGGTGATGAGTAAAATTTGATGTTTTTTCAATTCTAAAATATCGTTAGGATCAAAATATATAGACAGACAAAATCCTAGTCTGCCCACGTGTACATAGGTGATAAATCCCAAGGGTTACTTAGTGTGACATTATATGAATAAACTAAATTAATACTCTTTGAGAATCAATTAACCTTATATATATATATCGTTGAAAGACTTATTTAATAGCTTGTAAAATTTGCTGGAATTATTCCGCCAAGATGAGTGACCAGCTAGGTGATGATACCGACGGTAATGGTCACATATGTGTTATATACCGTTGGAATTGTTATGTCAAAAGTTTATCAATGATCTATAAATTGTTGGGTGAATTAATTCTCGGAGACTATAAATCCAGTTATTTTATATATATATTAATTAACCCTCAGAATTTATCACCAAGGTTCACGCGGGCACCCTAGAATTTTGTCAGTCAATATATTTTAATCCTAATGATATTTTAGAATTGATGAAACTGAAAATTTTATTCATCACCTAAACATATAACCATGAATAGAAATCTAAGCAGAGATTTTAAAAGAGGGTTTGAATCAGATAACAGAGTAAACCTGAATCATATCTACTAATACCAACTCTATTGAACTCCATTGAAATCTATAGAGTTTGTAATAGTTGATATGATTCAGTTTCAATCTCTTATCAGATTAAACCATCTAGATCACATCACTTAAAGTTTTTGCAAAAACAAAACATGGATTTTTTTAGACCGGATGCAAAAATTTTAAATTTGATCTTATTGTTCTTTTATTATTTTTCATAGTTTATAATTTTACAATCCTCTAATGTTTACAACAATCTCCAAGAATCCATCCTGAATTAGCAGAGCTTGACCACCTAACCCAGATCTTAAATGCTAGTTAGAAATCAATGTTTACTGGTTTTGCTCTGAGAGTGCAATCAAATGGATTAACGACCATATCTCAAGACTATCGCAGGCATCATATTACTGTAGTTATGTTCAAATTCTGCCCGGGTTGAACATCCTTACTCACTTTATTGAGTGTGGTGCATGATGACAGTGAACCTAATCCAATGGTCAATTGGTAGTATACGATCAGCTATCGCATGAGCCGCCTGTATGTAGGGCTCAGGTATGTTCTCTTAAATCTGTGACACTATGCTCGTTGTCATACCTCACTATTGCCATAGTTCAGGTGATGATTAGAATTTGCGGTTTTTTCGATTTGAAAGCATAAATGTGATCAAAATATGTAAACTGATAAAATATTAGAGTGCCCTACAAACTCTAACCAACTTTGGGAGGGGTTGAAATCAGAATGTTTTACTATCCTTAATTGTTGATAATATTAAATTTTTTATATATTGAAAATTTACAGTTTCTATTCTAGATTAACATTTCTGAATAGTATATAAATGAATATAATCATTATCAATTTATTTATTACAGTTTTTGAATTTTTAAGCGAAAATTAACAAACTTTCTATAAATATTTTAATTGAATTTTATACATTTATATTCTGCACAGAAATGTTAACGTAAAATAAGAAACTGTAAATTTTTAATAGACTAAAAATTTATAATTATCAAGAATTATGGATAGTAAAACATTATAATTTGAACCCCTCCCAAAGGTCGTTAGACTTTTTTAGAACAACCTAATATTTTGTCAATTTACGTATTTTGCTAACTTTTTTGCTTTAAAATCGAAATAATCGCAAATTTTAGTCATCACCTAAGGCTATTATGGTTTTATAGCATAACATTATTAGTATTAGAGTAACATCTCTCTAATATTTTATTTTATAATGTACAAGAGTAGTAATAGTTGTTTATAACCAGATCATCTGATTGATCGAGAGAAAGTGGGCGTGGTTTTAACGTCATCACATACCTTACAATGAGAGCATGTTTTGGGTCGTTCATAAAATACGACGTGTATTTGGTGACGTATTTGGGGTCATTCATAAATTACGTCATGATTTCCTTATAGTGCGAGCATAGTTTTGGAGAATTACGTAATAAAATGTTTTGTAGAGGATCGACATTTTGGGTGCATTCATAAATTACGACTGTAGTGCGCTGCCATTGTTGTTACATACATAAATTACGTCGTAATAATCATACATAAATTACGTGGCGTTAATTTGTCTGCGCATGCGCTATCATGGGCTGTAGTGCGCTGCCATTTTGGTGCAATTCATAAATTACATCACCTTAATCAGAAGGAACTACGTCATACATAAATTACGTCGTTTGTATTTGTCTGCGCATGCGCTATACTGATACAGTGGGCTGATACTTTGGACATTTCATAAATTACGTCTCATAAATCAGGTAAAACAGTATATCTGCGCTTGCTAAATAACGCATTTTTTAAAATTCAGTATTTATTTACTATTTGCAAATTATAAACTATAACAGACTCTGGTTTTAATAAAAGATTTTTTTCTTTTTTTATTCAATTCCTTTTTATGGGGACCTTCTCGCTGCACAACCGTGGATTTCAACCCAGCCAGGGATCACTCATATCTGTGGACAAAGTTTTTGGAATAATTCTCAATATTGTGTCTACAAGTCAATCAGTGAACAAAAGATCAGTTGAATGTCGAAACGTGCGCAGACATTAAAGTAATTGATCGCAAAATTTGTTTGATATAATAAACTCATGTGAAATGTGATTCACAATCAAAATGTAATTATCGATTCAAACATCAATTCATTAAAATCTATAAATAAACTCACCTATAAACACTATTTCACAGTTACCAATCAGTTTTTCATTTTTAAAAAAATAATCTATACTAATTTTTTTTGGAAATTTTTAACTTATTTTATTGCGTTTTGTATTTTTAAAAAATAAAACACTGATTTTTAAAAAATATGTAAAAACAATTTATTACATATTTCTGTGAAAAACATACTGGACAAATAATTTCATAACTAAAATTAAAAGTTAAATAGTTAATTTAGTTCTAATAAATTGAGAAAATCGCCCTTCATTATTTCATTAATTAGTCAAATAAAATAGCATTAAGGGAAACATTAAAAGTTTGATTAGTACCTGTTCATTTTTAAAAAAAATATAATTCAAATTTTTTGTTGTTTAAAACTTTAACTCTATACGATCCTTTCTATAAAAGCATTACTAATTTAATTTAATATTAACTAAAATATTTAGTTTAGACATATCTAATTAATAATTATAGTATTTTATTCAAAGGTATGTTTAAATTTATTATTTTTTAAATGTAATTAATATTTTTTTTAAAAGTTCCTAGATTTAGAATTTTTTAATTAATAAATGTGGCATTAATATGTAATTGAGAATTTTTTTTTTTGAAATTGACCTTGACTGAAGAATTGAAAATTTTTGTAGATAAAAGTTTTATCTAAACAAATAATCGACAAAATTTTTGTAATCTAGCACGCTTGATCAATTTTCAAAGCGATCAACACTTACATCAATTAACTTATTTAAATATAAACTTGAGCAAAAAATTCAGTTAGAAAAACAATATTTATAATTTTAATTAAGACTCTATTATTCATATTACGTGATGAATATATTTTCTGATAAATAAAATAAAATTGGACATTTAAATATATCGATTGTTATCGGGTGTTAAATGACATTGTTGTTCAAAAATTATTTAATGTTCTAAATTATAATAACTGAAGAATAAAATTATCTAGTTAATAAATTAGTAGTAAAGTTTAACAGGAAAGCTTTTAAAATTGACAATTTTTTGTAACCAATTTACTTTTACAACCAATTACAGGTTGTTAGTGAACCAAAACCCCTATTTTTTGCCCTATGCATATTATAGTAAGTTAATTGTATGTAATTTTTGAATAATACTGTTGATAATTTTGTTTTTGAATAAAAATTTGTATTGGTATAATTTTGAAGAATGTTATGGGGAAATATTGGTGGATCTGGTCTTCTAACAGTCAAATGACATTTTTACTATATTTCCTCGATTTCTTGTAATCCTTTTAAAAATTTATTCATATTTTTGTAATGAATGCAAATTAATATAATTTAATTGAATTAATTTAAAATCTAATTAAAAATTTAAACTTTTAATTTTTTTTTCTTATAGATTGACAGAAATGCCCGGATATAGTGTCGAGAGATTTGTTAATTTGTCTGAGATTCAAATCACTGTCCTATTGTGTATTATTTGTCACCAGATATTCAAAGACCCTGTCGTTGCCAACTGTTGTCTACAGACGTATTGCAGAGAATGTATTAGTGAATGGCGTAAAACCAACAATACATGTCCCTACGATAGGACTACATTAACTTATTCTAGCCTAATTTCACCACCCAGGTTTGTAATACATGTGTGGATATTTATGATAATAATTTCTGACTTATTTGACAATGTTTTTGCAAGACTATTGATCCAATGCAAGCCTTGCCTTGAGGTTATTTTTTTATCCATTCCCTTTTTAGGGGGACCTTCTCCCTGCACAACCGGGGATTTCAACCCAGCCAGGCATCACTGCTTCACTCAGAGGTATGACAGCGAGGATGTGTCACATTTAAAGAACACACCTGGACTCTCGGTACAGCGATGCTCGTGGCGATATCTGATCGCATACTACCAATTGACGAACCTTGGTTTGAGTCCGTGGTCATCTTGCCCCACCCCAGGCCCAACAAACTAAACTCGGAGAGAAAGATTGCTCACTCAGGGCAGGGGTTCGAACTCACTACTCTGTTGCCTATTAAGCTGATACATGGCCTTTAGTCCACCCGACCATACTCCCAGAGCTTTGCCTTGAGGTTAGTTGAGCAAATTTTGCACTGTTCTGAAGTGACACCTCTAAAAGATGAATCATAAACTTATGATATAAAAAATGGTGGAATATCAAGAAACCTATGCACATCGATAGCGGAGTATGAGTATGGCTTTCTTTTTCAAAATTTCAAAAACCTTGGCATGTAGTTGCTAATATATTGTTTTAATTAATGAATTTTAACACTTGAGACATTGTACAATCTGACTAATTCGCACATGCTGAATCGATTGAAAATAGTTTCAATATCAAAATCAGACTAATTTGTGAGATAAAGGGTTAAAACAATAATTTGGTACATAAAGACCACAATTTCAAAAGTTTTTTTATTTTAAAAGATTAAAGGCATCATTAATCAATTCAGCATATTTGATTTAGATAGAATTAAAATTTTCGCAGGCCTTGGATCAGGTCGATGCTTGCTCCGCGTCAATCTTGTAACCGCAACGATTCAAACCGATCTGATCCAAAGGTTGAGAGCATTCAATTCAATCTATAAAAATGCTGAATCTAATTCTATCGAACACTTCTATCTTGAAAATGTATCTAGAATTGTGCAAGTTATTCTCAACTAACCTCAAAGCAAAGTTTATCCAAAGTGATCCAAAGTTTTACTGTAAAATCTTCGAGATTCGAAAATGGACTACTTGTGAAGCCTTCTATAAAACCCATATGTGAATACATTTCTTCATAAGAAGTTTGATTAATATAGGCTGAAAATGGTAGAGATATTCGCCACCGTTCTCTTACTGTGTATGTATTACAGATAAGCATACATTTTTCTGCTTATAAGACCCTATCAAACGTCTTATGAAGGAATAATTTCTCATATATTAATATTATTTTTGAACTTAAACTAAAATAATAAACTTGAACCGTTTAATAGTTTTTGAATCTTTTATCTTCATTTTCAATGTAATAGAAAGTACAATAATATTATTTAAGTTTAAGTCTTAAAAATTGAATATTAATATTGGACTACATATGGATAATATAGAAACGCTACTCTAGTAGTCCATTTTCGAATCTACACGACTTTATATGCCATCTATACTGAAACACGTGGTAAATAATATTAATCTTAAAATAATAATTTCTTTAATCTTACAGTCCTTTTAATATAAATCTGCACAAATGTATAATTTATTAAGAAAAATTATACTATAGAATAAAAAGTATCTTAGGTTTGGATAATAAAAGTATTCGCTTTTCTGTTGATCAATCTATTAATATACCCTTTGAAAAAAAGTCAAAAAAATTGAATCTCTTCCAACAATTATACTTGAAACTGGGTAATTGTAACCTTGCTAATTATTGTTCTTGCCCGCGGTAATAATGTCATTGGGAGGGGGGGATACAAGCGAACATATATATATTTCCTTGTCAAAAACGGAGATAAAAAATAGATTTTTAAAATTGTAAGATATTTATTAGAACTGTGTTTGCGATCTATCCTTTTATAATTACATTTCAATATACTTTATATATATTAATTAAATCAATTTTATATTTTATTTCCATAGCATTGCTTGGATTCCTTTCTAAGACTTTTCCGAAGTGGTGAAATCAGTCGACACATGAATGTAGCAATCAGAATTATGGAACCACATATTCTTATGTCTTTAGAGAAGATAACATTTGACATATTGGACTTCAACAATACATTCGCTGATATCGCTGGTGGTATTGTTGGTAGAATGAATAAAAAATATAACAGGGGCAATTGGAACTGTTTTGTCTACTTTGTTGGTGAATCGTTTTGTACTTCAAGCACCAATTATATAAAATTTGAGATTGGAGATCTTCAATTTGAGGTATTCAACGTTAGAGAAAAGAGATATAAAATGTCCAAACCGACAAGGGTGGAATTTTTTCAGCGTGAGCCTAAACGGGCTCAACAGGAGGGGAAACGGAAAATTTGGCACATTTTGAGTTTGAGCTGTATAAGTACTTATAAATAAATTACATTTGAAAATTTTTATAAATATTACCAAAATTGGACCAAATGTAATTTAAGCAGATTATATTGATTACATTTTCTTGTGCTAGGTTGCTAAGAAGGTATAGCCAGATTTATAGTAAAATTTACATACAGCCTGTCTCTAAAATTTTATAATTCTGCTTCTATTTTGCTATATAGTATGTTTGATAAGTCGATGGTCCTTGTTAACAGCGCGGGGTAGGATATTTAGTGCTTTTTTGGTTACTTAGAAGTTTATTCTATGACTTCTTGTGAATGAAAAGTCATAAGTTTAGGGTTTTATTAAAGGTAGCTAAAGAGGTATAGCCAGAGGTATAGCTAAATTTACATACAGCCTAGCCTGTCTCTAAAAATTTACAAAATGTCTCCCGTTACTTATTTTTACATTACTTCTTCCTTTGCGTTTTTCATTTTATGCCCTGTTCACATACCTTTTTTTCTCCGATATTTTGAATTTTTCTCCAAATACCCAACATATGACCACATTCTCACTTGATTTTTAAAAATGTCATGTTGTTTATATTTCTAGTATTTCTACACCAGACTGTAACAAAGTCGGGTGCACTTATATGGTCCGGATGGATACAAGTGCAATCTTTTAGAAAATTACATATAAGTGCACTCAAATCTTCTAAAAATAAAACAATAAATTTAAATCAGTGTTGATATATGGCATTCTAGAAAGGATTAACTTTTACATTTAGTAAGACTAACTCTATTGAAAAAGAATAGAAAACATTATTTGTGTTTGTATTACTAAATGTAATAGTTAATGCTTTTTAGAATGCCATGCTAAATTATCAAATCTTATTTAAAAGCAAAACTGTGAAATATCCTTAAATTTTATCAAATTATGCATCAATTCATGACACTTCTGCCAAGTATTGAGATAAGCAATGCTATCTGGGTGTAGAATCAGATAAGAAATTTAAACCGAATCACTAAAGATTTCAATATAGTTTGTATTTAGTGTATGTGATTTAGTGTTACTTTCTTAACTGATTAAAAGTTCCAGATAGCATCACTGATTGAGACATTTCGTTTAATTATACTTTTTATTTACAATAAGCAACACATGAATCTACTGGAAATAAAAATTTTAAAATCAAACACATTTTTAGCTTTTTTACAGCTCATTAATGAGTAAAAAAAAGTTTGACTGCACTTATTTGCAATATTTAATTTACTGAAAAATGAATATAAGTGCACCTTTCCGAGAAATTGAGATATAAGGGCATGCACTATTATATGGCAGAAGATGATAATTACATTCTAGTAATTTGACTTATGCAGACCTTTTAATTGTAAGCATTTTTTGTTCTCAGCTTTACTCTAAATTTATACAGTATATCAAATACAGTATAATTGATAAGATATAAGAATTTAGTATTTTTTCTAATTGTTAACTACTTTTAATCAATCATAATATCCCTGAAAAAGATCTCTTTAGATCGAAAGCGCTTGGATTTGATTAAATAATATATTTTTAATTTAACACTAAATCTTAAATTATAAATAAAACTCTTTTAAAAGATTTAAATTAATTGAAGATTTTATGAATTATAACAAAAATTTGACAGAATACAATTAGAATACCCTAATATTGTTTTGCATACCTGTCTTGTAGAATTATTTTATTGAAAAATTCTAGAAATTCATTATAATTATCCATCTACAGTATTTGTTGCACTGCAGCACCAAAGTAGACCAGGCACTTATAAGATAGATCTCTTCTATAATTTTTTAATTGAGACTGTTCTCAAAATTAGCTCATTTATACGAGTACAATTTATAGTAAAAATTTATTTTAGAAATCAATCTTATAAGTGTTCAGTCTACTTTGGTGCTGCAGTGCAACATTTTATGATTAGCAAGCAGGTATAGCTAGGAGTTGTAGCCAGTGTCGGCCGAGTCAGAGGGGTATAGAGGGAGGTAATTTTAGAAGATTTTGCTAGAATATAAGGGAAAGGGTATGCTTTTCCAAAATTTGAGAAGTGCATAGGGGGAGCAATGTAAAAATACGAATTGCGGTGCAAAAGGTAAGGGGAATATTTTTAAAATCTCAAACTTGGGAAGTTATTTAGGCAACAAACCCCTCCCACCATTGGCTACCCTGTTAGTAAGAATACATCTAGCCTGTCTCAAAAATATTACAAAATATCTTCCCTAACTTATTTTTAACCTTACTGCTTATTTTGCATTTTTAATTTTAATCTGTTCGCCCACCGATATTTTGATTTTTTTTCAAAATACCCACATCTATATCCATATTGTAGGCTGAAAACTTACAATTGGTTTTAGGAAATATTATGTTAGTTCTATTTTTAATATTTATACACTTTACGTGAAAATATTGTTTAACAATATAAAAATACGTTCGTTTAAGCGTATATAATTAAATTTTTAAAAAGTCTACTTATGTTTTATATAAGTGATTGATTGACACAATCGTCACATTTACTGTATTTTTATAGACTTAAATAAAACTTAATTTATATATTGCTACAATTTTAATTTTTAAAAATTAAATAACTCTAATGTCTAATAAAACTATAAACTTGCATTATAGTTTATATATTTGAAGTGAGAACAACTGGAGAGAGATGTTTGGTGAAAAAAGTGTAAATTATTAGATCCCCCAACTGGGCTCGAGCCAACAACCTTCACCCAGTAGAGCTGTCACCATGTATACTGATCTACTCCGCTCTCTCATTTTCTCTATTTAAATAATTCTCAATTTATTTATTGTTGCAATTTTAAGCATTTAAATTCAATTGCTCTTAGGTGCAAAAGAAACTACTAATATTTTATTACAGACATTAAATATTTTTTCAAGTAGAACTTTATTTTATGCATTTGCTAGAGGCGGGCAAAGGATAAAAAGTCAGGGGATACTGATAATAGCCTCAAGGTCACAGGGGAGTATAGGGACGGGCATTAATCAACCTTGATATTCTTGCAGAATTTAATTAAAATTGATGTATTTTAGCAGAATTTCCACTATTTCTGCAATAATTCAACCATATTTCTACTAATTCCTCAAGAATTTAACAGAATTTAGCAGAATTGAGCAAATTATGATGAATTCCACAAGAAACTAACAGAATTTGACCAAATTTAGCAAAATATTTCCTAAGAATTTAGACAGAATTTCACAGAATATTCTTCAAAAACGACCTCTACTGAGTCGTTTTAACCAAATTTCTAGGGGGAGAGTTCTATTTTTTCTTCAAATAAAAGAGGGTTATTTTGAACTTTTTCGGAGATATTGAAATATTTTGGCTATACTCCTTATTGCCCAGCCCTTGTATTTGTTGTAAATTGATTGCAATCAAAACAATTTTCTTAACATTTTTACATTTAATAAAATATCGAGGTTTAATCATTTAATAAATATTTAAAATATTGTCTTTAATTGTGGTTGGATTAAATTTTATTAATTATTCTCCGTTTCACCAGGCATATCGAATGAGAGTCTCTTATATATTGAAACGGTTCAATAAGTGGTCAAAATTAAAAAATTTGTTGTCACCCATACTGTCCTTTAGAAATTTTGGAGATTTTATTTAAGACAATTATTTTTAGCTGAAATTATTCATTGATAAACTTAGTTTGATTATTTCTATGCAAATTTAGTCATTCATTTTATATTTTTTTTAAACATAAATTCAAAAATAATCAAACATTGCAGGTTGAAGAGTTGCCTATAAAAATTTAAGATTTTTTTGGAATACTAAAATATTAAAGGATACATAATATTTTATTAGAAAACATATCAGGGTGCGCGACTAGCTCTTTTTTGTGGAGGTTAAAAATACAATAACTTTACAGAATACTATAAAGTAAAATAATAGTGGTGATCAATGGGGGTATATAACCAAAATATCCTCCCTGTGATGAAAAAAACATATGGACTCACATAAATATTTTGAAAACACCGAGCTGAAGGCGTCTTTTTTGAATACCCTGTGAAATTCTGTGTAAATTCTTATAAAATGCAAAATTGTTTAAAATTCTTGCAAACCCAAGTCAAATTCTGTGAAATTCTTACAATAATTGGCCGTAATTGTGTTAAAATATTTCTTTATTAATTAAATTCTTAAAGAATAAGTTAGTTGAAAATATCCCATTTATACCATTCCCCTGTGATTTCGAGGCTCTAATTAGTATCTTATACCCCACTGACTTTGAGTTCAGTGGTAACCACTATAAAATATAATACTTTAAATATATTATATTCAATATCACAGAACATATAATAGTCATATGGAGTTTCATCAACTTGTTTTGGAGAGAATCAAAAATAAAAAATATGTTTTCGATATTTTTTTATAAATACGGTGACGTAGAGGGTTTTAGAAAGTTTATGAGGATCTTGAACAAAAGAAATTGGACAAAAAAGATCATTTGCTATAGATAGACCTCCTGAAACTGTTTTGTCTTTTAAAACAACAAAGTAAAGAGCGTCCGGGAATAAGTTGCACAAGAGAAAAATAAGAATAATTCAGAAACTATTTAAGAAAATTATATGAAATTTTAATTGAATATAAAAGACTATATAAGAAAGAGTTGTAATGAGTTAAAGTAGCGAAGACACCTTTATCTCTTATTAATTTAAGTCTCATATTCTTCGTGAGTGACTGGACATTTGTTTGAGCCACATTTTTACAGATATTACGTCAAATTTGTATGAAACCACGTAAACTCTTTGGAGCATAAGATCTCATAGAGTTCATATTTTATTGTAGAAAACCAGAATATCTCTATGGGTCGGGCTTGTTGTAAATGAGGAGTACTAGATTCCTTAAATGTATAAATATTCTTAGACTCGAATTTTCGACAATCAAATCGAGCGCATTTGCGACTACAAAAATCATTGCTATAGAGCACGCGGTCCTAATTCATATTGGCAACTTATTCCCAGACTCTCTTTACACAAAACAGTTCCAAATGCCCCAGTTATGTTTTTCAAACATTCCATCAACAATACTGTATGCGATTTCATCGAATGTATTTTTCGTGTCTTATATGTCAAATGCAATTTCCTCTAAAGACATAAAAATATCTGATCCCATAATTCTGCATGCTACATTGATGTCTCGTTCGATTTCACCACTTCTGAATCATCTGAGAAATAAATCCAAACCATGCTATAAAATCAAATTATACAATTTATTTAATTAATGTATATTAAAATATGTAAGTAATATCGTTTTCATTAAAATGTAGCCCAAATATAGCGATTTAACATATGTCGGGTTCAGTTCCATTTCGTACATTTGATTCTTTGAAATCAATTTTAAGAAGCAGTCTATGGAACGTGAATTTAGTTTATTCTTTAATCTTAACTCAAGTATTAACATAAAATCCACATTCAAGTAAAGATTATAATCAATGTTGTCCTATTGCCTTGTATATTCAACTGATGCAATAATATTCCATATATTTATAACCAAAGATGATCAATACATTAACCGCGGGTAAAGTATTTTGTGTTATTAAGACTTCATTTGTGTGTTTTGATTGATTTTCTTGTGACGACTTATTCTATACACAACTACAGTACTTTAAAAGCTAGTGTAGGAAATGCAATACAAAATTATTGTATTCGTTTGTAAAAATATCCAATAAAACACATTAATATTAATAGGAAAACAATGGAAATACTAGTGAAATTATTGTTTATTTGATTCCAAACCAAAGATTATATGAATTGAATTATAATTTATTTTAATTAATGTCTATTAAATGTATTGAAATTAATGGCAAATGTTTAGGATTTTAAATAACTTATTATGTGGAAATTTCAAATCATAAACTTATTTACTTTTGTAGCAATAAACCATATGGATTAATTAAGTACCAAGAATGAGAGCAAAATTTGTATAATGATCATCTCTGTTTATAATGCAAAAATCTTGCATCAGTTGAATATACAAGCCAATAGGACAACACTGAGTATATTCAATAATTTTGTATAAATAGTCAAATAAATAATTTTGTATTGCAGTTCAGAAACTTATTGAATATACTCTCAACTTGAATGTGGATTTTATACTAAAACTTGAGTTAAGATTAAAGAATAAACTAAATTCACATTCCATAGACTGCTTCTTAAAATTGCTTCCAAAGAATGAAATGGAACTGAACGCGACATTTGCTAAATCTCTATATATTGGCTATATACTCGCAATAAGATTGCACAATTTTGGTGCATAAACCTTGAATATTTAACATTATCTGAATTGAAGCGGACCCTCAATTTATTGTAATGCCTGCGCGTATATTACGTAATATAGAGTTCATTTAAAATATTGATCCCTATTTGTGATTGATATATAAAATATATTAAATTATTTCACCCGTTTATGTATTTTGTGAAATTTGCTTACATTTATCGATTATTCGAGATATTTCATAAACTTAGTATAGTATAAGAGGCTATAAAATCAATATATTTTTTTTGTATATCTCTTTACTTTCTTGTCATTAATGGGCTATTATTGAGTCCAAACTCATTATATTTATTGCTTTAACACCTTGATATAATTATCGCCATCTTATAATTTTTTCTACTTAAAAGCAAGAGCTTATCTATCATTCAGTTTCATCTATCCATACTGTAGCGGCAATTAGGCACTGTGGAAAAGTGTCCCCATTCCCGAAAAACTTCCCTAACGGAATGGATTTGTTTCAATAGCAATGTTAGAGCATTGATAACAAATGGTAACAAATATATTATGTAATGAAAGGGTACTAAATGTTAGATTTGCCGTCAATTCATTCAATAAAATAGCCCATAGACTATAGGTTTGTAAACTTCTAGAATCTAGACTTAAAAATAAATTAATTGTTTTGATTAGATTTAAAAGACATTTAAATCTGTATTTCAATCAATTGAACACTAATTTTAGTTCAAATGAATTGAAAATATTTGAAGATTTGGACAAAGAATAAAAACAATGTTTGGGAAAAAACAATTGAATACAAACTCTAATTATACGGAATTCACAAAAAAGTGATTCAAAACAAAAACAATTAATAAGTGTTTTAATCATTAAAGACTTGAATGAATTGAAAAACAATTGAATACAAATTAATTATAAGGAATTCAATGAATGCTTTCAAACCGAAGACTGTCTTAAATAAAGTGCAAAAACTATTGAAACACTGATTGACAGCTCTTTAACCGATTTGTTTCATAAACTATTGCTTATAATTGTAAACAAAATCCAATTAAATATAATTATAAAGAATTCAATGAATAGTTTGAAAACTCTAGACTTGAAAAGAAATTAATGTTTGAAAGTTTTAGATTTAAAACACATTTAAAAGACTAATAATAGTATTAAATCGTTTGAAATCAATAAAACACTTGAAGAAAGTGTTAATAAAATGAAGAAACTATTTAACCACTGATTGAAACGATTTAATACAGAATTGATTACACAATGAATTTTTTGTCTAAAGAAAGAGTTGATTCAATTGGAAGGAATGGCAATACGAAGAGTGAAGACAATACTTGAATAGACAAAGCATTGGACCTCAGGTCCAATTCGGGTCAAATTTAAAATAAATAATTTTTTTCATTTAATGAAAATTTATATTTAGTTTATTATAATTTTTATTATAATGTTTATTATAATATTTTCTCTTAATTATTATTCTTTTTTAAACTTAAAAAACAAATGAACAAAATTTTTTAAAACAGAAATTTAACCCTTAGGTGACTCTATGGGAGAATTTTGTACCACAAGTATATTTAATCTATAAATGCTATATATATGATAATTAATACAAAATGAGTGAATCTAAGTCCATAAAAATTATTGTAGACAAAAAAATCGTTTTATTGTATAAATTGTGACAAATCTTTCAATTGCACAGGAAATCACAGATCTTCTCTAATTAAAGCACATTTAAAGCGTAAAATACATATCGAAAATGAAAATTTAAATGATGGCATACAATCGCAAAAATAATTTAATTCAATTCTAACTAAAGAATACTCAAAAGCCATTTGTTTGTCAAATATTCCAATTAATAGTGCACAATCACAACCAATGAGAAAATTTATTGAAAATAAAGCAGGCAAAACATTATTATCGGCTAAAACAATCAGTGGAAATATAGAAGATGTGTATATAGAAGCAATCTATAAAATAAGAAATACAATTAAAAATCAGTGATTATACTTTATTATAGATGAGACCAAAAAAAATAAGAAATCTATTGTAAATATATTAGTCGGTTTTCTCCAAGGGTTCAATAGAGGCTACTTAAAAATTCAATAAATATAAATAATTAAAAATATTTTGTTTATTCAATATTTTGTAATAAACGAAATTAATATATATTTGAGATCTAATTAAAAATTTAAATTTTTATTTTTTTCTAATAGATTAACAGAAATGCCCGGATATAGTGTCGAGAGATTTGTTAATTTCTCGGAGACTGAAAATTCTGACCTATTGTGCAGTATTTGTCACCAGATATTCAAAGACCCTGTCGTTGCCAACTGTTGTCTACAGACGTATTGCAGAGAATGTATTAGTGAATGGCGTAAAACTAATAATACCTGTCCCTATGATAGCAAAGAATTAGCTGATTCAGATCTAATAAAATCCTCCAGGTAAGTAGATTAGAATTTTATATCAGCAAATTAGTATTGAAGTCTATGGCTAGACAACTGCTAATCTAATCTGTTGCCCAGGTATGATTAAAAATTAAACCTGAGTAATATTTGAACAATTAAGTCAACGGCTGGAAGAATGGCGGATACAATATAATATAGTTATACACTTATATGGTTTTGTATTTAGCAATGTATAAAATATATGCATTAGTAGTACTATATTTTATACATTGCTTCATACAAAACCATATAATTGTAGAGTTATATTATATTGTATCCGCTATTCTTCCATCCGTTGACTCAATTATACTTAAAATATTATAAAAAAATTTATAGGTCATAAAAATTCATGAAAGGTAAAATATTATCGAAATTATTCCGATTATAGAAATTCGTTTTTCACAATTATATTTAGTTTTAGCAAATGAAAACTAGGATAAGTTAAATTAAGGTGAATTATGGAGGAATATTTCCTTGCCTTTCCAAAAATGTATGTCTTAAAACTTATTTGCATGAATTTTTATTAAAATGTACTTAAAAATTTTATATGATAAATAGAGCATTTTTTAATTTGACAACTTTCTAATCCACAAGTAATTAAATTTATTACTATTATCTTTCCTTGCTATAAGCTAAATAATATTTTCTATTAAATTATGATTGGGGAACACATTAGCATTGTTTACAAAACCTAGTTATATAGCCATAGATTCCAACGCTAAATTAGCATTAAATGTGCTGGGATATAATTCTATTATTTATATAGCATTGTTTAGATTTTGAATAGACATAATGCCATTGTGTTCCCCATTATTAAATCGTATTAAACGTATATATATGTGACGATTTTTTTCCAAATAAATTGAAAGTTTTTTTAAGAATGCTTTAGATATTATAATGCATTTGTTTGCTTAAATGCGTTTCATTTATAATAATTTTCTTAAAACATACAGTATATGAAACGTTTTTTCCAAATAAATAGAAAGCATTTTTAGGATTAAAGAAACTTCTTGAAGTTTAATAAGAATACTACGTGTTTCGGTATAATAGACACATACAGTCAAACACTGAATCAATAATTTTGTAAAAACATAAGTCAAATAAATTAGTTTATTAATAAAGCAAAAGCACTCGGCATATATCGCATCTTACGTTGATTTCTTCTTAATATTTTCTTTATTTTAAAAGAACATATATTCAAAA
>JAQFXN010000989.1:0-17243 GCA_034693365.1 Liacarus xylariae
TTCAATAGAGTTAGTATTAGTAGATATGATTCAGTTTTAATCTCTTATCTGATTAAACCCCCTAGATAACATCGCTGATGAAAAGCTATAAATATTTGCAAAATGATAAAGGAATAAATTAAACTTTTAAAAAAAACTTAATAATTACAAGCAATGGTTCTGATGAATGGAGCTTAAGGAACTGACGCAATGCCAATCACTGCACATTCGAGTACTACTTGTTTAAAATACAAGTTTTCTTCAAATAAAATCTACTCTTGCATTGGAATCAGAGCTCATTAGCACATTAGCATTAAGTGAATGCAAAATGTTAAAATTTTACTTGGTAAGGATTGCCAGATTAGAATTATATAGAAGCACATTAGCATTAGAGTCAACGGTTATATAATCTAGTTTGCTATATAATTCTAATTTTCCAAAGAGGTATGATTGAAATGAATGCAATCAAACCATTGGAATTCTCATATAACATTACTTAAAATGAAAAAGTGTTCGTATCTCTTGTAAAACTCCCCCGAATGAAAGAAGCCTTGAATATAAAGGTTATTTAAAAATTAAAAATTATCTTGTACAAAAATATAAATCAAACTATTCAGAGATTGTATTGACCTCTTCTTCAGTGTCTTTCGACAATTCTAGCTTATTGTTTAGAAACAATCAAAAAAAAAGATTGAAACAAATTTTAAAATTTCATAATTTAGAATATTTTAAACTATGTGCTTGATTAAGTAGAAATTTTTAAATGGTTTGATGCCATAAATTCGGCCTACTTAAAGGATTCTAATTAGAGATAAACCTTGATTATTGAATTATTTTCTGCAAAAAAAAAAGAAATTCTGAAAGGTGAATTCGAATTCACAGACTATTGATATACAGTAAATTCACTGATGAGGCTTGCAATATGGAAAATAATGTAAATAATTAATTGAAATTTAAATCTCATTTATAGAATAAAATTTTAATTAACTATAATGTTGTTAATTTACTTTCATCTTATTGGTGGTATTAATCCAGATTTTAAAATAATATTTGCTATAAGATATAAATACAGACATGTGAAACGTTAAATTTTATAAATTAGCTTTTTTTATATTTTTAAAATGAAATCAACATTTTATTCCTTATTATTTTTTATCAATACTTGTAATATATTGACAGTTGCAGCGGAGGACGAGGAGAAAAGTTCAATATTAAAACCAACATTTAAAAATGGTTCAGAACTGATAAAAAGTGTTTTAAATACATTTCATCAAGGTAAATACAATAAACTATAATTTAATCGGTAAATTTTTCAAAGATAGCTATAGAATTCCGATAATTATAAAAGCAACACCTTCTAAAAATGAGCTGCTAATAGATCAGTCTTTTTATGTTTCGTATTATGTTATTTTATTATTATATTCTGTAAACGATCGCCAAATATTAGTTTGAAATGAAAACTTAGTCATTGATAGACCCGTTTTATAAAAAAGTTTTATTTGAAATTATTTAATAGTGAAATGTAGCTCTCACTATTTCCATTGTTCAGGTAATGATTAAAATTTGCCGTTTTTCAATTCTAAACTATCATTAGGATCAAAATATGAAGATTGAAAAAATCCTAGGGTGTCCGCGTGAACCTAGGTGATAAATTCTGATTGTATATTATTGAAACATTATCTAAATTAACTATATTTATAGTCTTCAAGAATCAATTCACCCAACAATATATATTCGTTGAAAAGCTTATTCAATGGCCAGTAAATTTCTACTGGAATAATTCATCCTCCGCAAGCCACCAGCGAGGTGGTGATACCGAAGGTAACTATCAGACCTGTGTTATATGCGGTTAAAATTGTTATCATTAGATTTATAACGATATTTATATTGTTGGTGAATTCATTCTTGAACACTTTAAATCCAGTTAATTTATATAATGTTATTGTAATAAACCCTCAGAATTTATCACCTAGGTTTATGCGGGCACCCTAGAATTTTGTCAATCTACATATTTCGATCCTAATGATAGTTTAGAATTGAAAAAACGGCAAATATTAATTATCACCTGAACTATGGCAATATTTAAAGCTGTGCATCTATTAGCATTTTCATAAGATTGCTAGTTTAAATTTCACTTTATTCTCTAATTTATTATAAAAGTACTAGAATTGGATGTAATATTAATTTATTCTCATCTTCAGTACTAGAGGCAAAAAGCTCTGCATCTAAAACTGATCATGCTGATATTAGAAAATCATTTATGGAATTAGCAAAAAAAAAACAGAGCGATAGGTTTCATAATCAGGATGTGGAACGGGTAGAGAAGAATGACAGGTATATCAAAAGATTTCAATTAACCCACAATACAAGAGAACAGGCATTGAAGGCATTGATACAAACAATGGAATGGCGTAATTCATTCGGTGTCAACGATTTTGTTGACCAATACTTTCCCGAAGAGATATATCAAATAGATTTCGTTCGCACATATGGTTCCGACAGAGAGGGTCGACCCCTGTATTGATATAAATGGCGTAATTATCGCTATTCAGACCGATTTGGAGGCTTTCAGAAACAGTTTACAGTCTATAAGTTTGAACAATTGGATAGGGTTTCGGCCAATGAGGGCATCGGTTATGTTATTGACTGTAGCCGTGCTAATTGAAAAATGTTAAATTAAGCTATTCTCGTTTTATAGTTAATGTATTTCAGAATTATTATTCTAAATCATTCAAGTATATTGTGGTGGTCAATTTGCCTCCTATATTAAAAGCCAACTTCAGAGCTATGTTAGCCATTTTGAATGTGAAAACTATTCAAATAGTACATTTTGTTAGACCTAAACAATTAACTAGGTACATTGATGTGAAATTTATACCTAAACATTTGGGTGGGCATTATGAAGTGCCTCCTCAAATGATCCCTAAAGGTGTTAATATATTAAAAAGTTAAATAATAAAAACTTGGGGATTATCAAGCTCAATGAATTGGAAATACAATTTTTACATTTTTTTAATCCATGGAGTGGGTGTAGAATATGTACTCTAATTTTATTTTATTTTGAGACTATGTAAGCATAGTTTCGACAAGATCCATAAAAAATAAAGGGCGTTTATGAATACGCAATGGTTTTTATGACTTTTAGCCAGTGTACAAGATTTGAAAAATATGCTATATAAACTTTACTGTAATATAGAATTGAAATTTTTTTTAACTGTAATTAATATTTGAAAAATTTTATAATAAGAAAAATTATACGCGACGAATTTCAATGTTCTAATATAAATTATTACATGTGCAGAGAATAGCACTTACATTTATTATACACTAGATACATGACGATAGAAAAATCAGTGTTTAATTCAGGGATAGAGAATGGGAGGTGTAGTCTACATACCCACGGAGTAAAGAATTTTGAAAATACTCACCCCCTTCATTAATACCTGTATTTTTACCTTACTCCTCTCCGGCACCATATTTCATATTTTGAAAATTTTTATACATTATGTAAAAAAAAGTCTCAAAATATTCCCCCTATATCGTGTCTCTCCCGAGTCTGGCCACCCCTGGTTTTATTGTACTAGTATCGTCTGTTCTGTTTGAATGAAATTCTACTAGTTTATCCCGTATTAATGTTACAAGAAAATATCTACAATTTATATAGAATAACCTCGAAAATTTTTAAAATTATTTAAAATCTGTAACACTTATATTGTGCGGGAAAATATTTGGACACTTATCCAAAGAAGTTTATCTTCTTTAATAGATTCACTTGTAGATAATTTTAATTAATAAAAGGGAATATTTTATATTAAACATTATTTATGATAGAAATCTATGTTTAATTATACAAACGCTATCAATAAAACAGATTTGAATAAATAATGATATTTTGCAATATTTAATAAACTTTTACTTTAAAATTTTAAATTATATAAAACAAAATTTTTAATTATTGCTTATATTGAAAATTATGTTTAATTTAAAAATAAAATTTGAATTTATTTTATTTTTATTTATAATAATTACTATAAAGATATGCACCGTTGCAGCGGAGGATCTGGAGGAAAGTGCATCAACAGAACCGACGACTAGAAAAGGTTCAGGAATAATTTTAGAAATTATAAATCAGTTATGGACGTTGGTGTAAAAATCAAATTTTTTTATCTAAAATTTATTTTGAAAACTTAACTAGGATTTCATAATAAACAATATAGTAACTATACAGTGTAATTCACAATGTATAGCAAGTTACCCGCATCTTTGCCTAAATAAACTTGAACATTTTTTACAATTAAATTATTATTTACAATTCTAAAAAGTTCGTGTTTATTTAGTCAAAGACAGGGTAACTATCAATTAAACTATCAAAACTAACTATTAAAAAAAATTAAATATATTACAGTTAAAAAACAGAAATTCTCAAAATTACATCAGGAAAATTTTAATTACAAAAATAATATTCGAATTTACTAGCCCTTTTCTTTTTAATACTACACTACGAATAAACTTATTTGGCAAAATCCTTTTGTTAATTAATTACAATCATTTATTATCTAATTGTTAACTATTAATACATTTATTATTTATTTTGATTTATCAGTGGACGAGGAGGAAATTTCAACAGCAGAACCGACCACTAAAAAAGGTTTAGAAATTATTTTAAAAATTTTAATCTGTGATGAGCACCGGTTGGCGTAAACGCCGTTTCTTTAATAACTTAGCATTTTTCATAAGAAAAAAGATAATATCTATACACATAGATTTAGAATGTATAGCAAGTTACCCACGCCTTTGCCTAAATAAACGTGAACCGTTTTTAATTATAAATTATAATTTATTAAATTTCGTGTTCATTTAGTTAAAGATTATGTAACTTATTGTACATTTTGTATCACTGTGTATATTAAATGCTGAAATTGTCAAAATTATATCAAGAAAATATTTATGAACATAATAGCTGAACATACTTGCTCAATTCTTTTTAAGAATAAACCTTTTGACTAACTGCCCAAAACTAATTTTGAAAAACTCTTATTGTTAATTAATGACAAACTTTTGTTATATTTATTCTTAATTATTATTTTTTTTTAATTTTAAAAGAGAGTAATAAAGTTTTAATTATTTATTAGAGGACGGGGAGGAAACTACAACAGCAGAACTGACAGCGAAAAAAGGTTTAAAAATGATTAAAAATTATAATTTATAAATTATTGTTAAATAGTTGAAAAATACCTCTTCCCTGACATAGAGCACCAAGTGCGAAACATTTTTTATTTTACCATACACACTTTTGCATTTTTCATTTGTTAAAATTTTGTATACCACCCCCACAAAGGGTCTGTTTCTTTAAAATATCCCCACCTACACGCTTTAACTAGGCCGATCCTGGGCTACTTCTATCATTTAGTAAGATTATATGAATCTTGTCCATTTATCTACCAATACTCTTAATTTAGCCAGACTCATTTTGTTAATCAACGAACTGCTTTACACAACGAAATGAGGTTTCGTATATTGAATGATTTTCAAGATAAGATGTAATATCAGAATATCCATTCAATATTCGAGTTTGAAATTATTACCATTAACTTCAGGATGTGCCAATTAGTCAGGATACATGTATTATTTGCTTAAATTGGTTAATTGTTTTATATCGAAATATCATATACTGTACATGAGAGCGTATAAGAGCGCAGAAGAGGATGCATATATAAAGAGGTTAGGGTATAAAAATTTATAAATTAACCAGTTAATCTCGTGAAATCACTTTCTCCAACTCAAAAATAATTTTACCTTATATGCAGACCACAAAATAATTTTCAGATTTTTTTGAAATAGGGTATTGGGCGAAATACATTTTTGAAAATTCGACTTTTGACCGAATTTTGGCTTAGCTCTAAATTTCAACAATTAATAACTCAAAACCATAAGAGATAAAAACATGGTTCCTATTGTCAAATTGTTTCATTTCACCCCTTCTATCTAATGAGATTGTGAACCCACCCACCCCCACCAATTCCTTAGTCCGAAACCTCCTTTTAACAGCAATAGATTTTATTTAGTAAAATTTTTTTTAATTATCTCCTTTGTGAATTTGATTAGAGGATGAGGAGGAAACAAGAATAGCAATCACAATTGCAAAACCAAAGATTGTAAAAGGTGAAGCTCGAATTTTAATCATGCTAGAATATTAAAAATAATGTTTCAAATAATGTATAGGCAGTGCATTAGATGCGGAAGTGCAAAAGTATCAGGGTTCGTATTTTAGGCTAGAATTCCAAAATATTAGGAAATCATTCCTGGAATTGGCTAAAAACCAGAGCAATAAGTTTGATAAACAAGATGTGGAACGGGTGGAGAAGAACGACTGGACTATAGAGAGGTTTCAAATGAAGCACAAGACATATGAGAAAACGCTGAAAGAATTGACAAAAGCTATGGAATGGCGTAAGACATACGGTGTGAACACAATGGATGACAAGTACTTTCCCGAAGAGATCTATAAAATGGAATTTCTCCGCAACTACGGCACAGACAAAGATGACCGACCAGTGCTTTGTGTTAATGTGCGCAACTTCACCAAATGGACTGAACTTGGTGAATTCATGAAAAAGTTTACAGTATATCAATTTGAAAAGTTGGACCGCATTTCAAGCTATGAGGGCATTACACTTATGGCCGACGCTACAGGTGCTGGTTTGGCCAATATGAAAGTGGCCTATTGGTATTTCTATATTAAATTCCTGCACACCTATTATCCCGGTGCAATAAAGCACTTTTTGGTGGTCAATTTGCCCAATTTGTTAGTCCCCACCACTAAAACCTTAATTTCCTTCAGTAAGAAAACGATGGAGAAGACCAAGATTATTACGAAATCTGAACTAGCTGATTGCATTGACAAAGCAAACATACCAAAGCATTTGAATGGCACTTATGAAATACAACCTACAAAAATTCCGGCCGGGGTTAAACCATTACCATTAGATAAAAAACAAGCCCAGAAAAACTCCAAATGGGGATAGGAGAATTTGGATATTTAACTTGCTTAATTTTCATTTTGTAAAGTTAATTATTTCAATAAAACTGATTAAACCTATTAAAAAAATAATAATTTTTTTTTATTAGAAATTAAAATAAATTGAAGTTTTAAAAACAGTGATTACTGGTTTGGTTGACTTCCCTAAATGTGCAGAGAGAGAGAGAGAGAGAGAGAGAGAGAGAGAGAGAGAAATTTTGTTAGCATTAGTTCGTTACGCGACTGTACGGGTGTTGGTCTGACAAATATTGAATTGTTATCTTCGTATTGTTGTTGAAGCCCTATAGTGCTATTATTCTAAATAAATATTGAAATGATAAAGTGGTAAGCTTTCATTTTTCGAGATACTTACTTAATTCTATAGTAGAGTGACCAATAGCCTTAGAGACAGTGGGTATAGGTTACAGAGCTTCAAAGTCACAGGATGTATAGGGGGCTATTTTGCATTCTTTATACTCTTACAGAATTTAATTGAGTATTATGTAATTTAATAGAAGTTCAACTAATTCTGCTAGAGTTTGAAATATTTGACAGAATTCAGCCAAAATATCATTAATTTTGTAGGAACTTAGCACAATTTGTCAAAAGTAACAATGTTACAGAATATTCCAATAACGGCTACTAATTCACTATGCTTAAATATTTTACCAAAATGATAGGGGGTCCTCATTATTATTATAGGATAAGGGAGACCAATCTATAATTTGGTGATTTTTCGGAGACGAGGCATTTTGGCTATACCCACCATTGCCTGTTACTACTATAAGCAGATGAAAATTACTTTTAAAAAATTTTTATTTAATAATAAAAATTCAATG
The DNA here is from genome assembly GCA_034693365.1 of Liacarus xylariae. Classification (NCBI taxonomy): domain Eukaryota; kingdom Metazoa; phylum Arthropoda; class Arachnida; order Sarcoptiformes; family Liacaridae; genus Liacarus; species Liacarus xylariae. The sequence goes on from JAQFXN010000989.1 coordinate 7,837, forward strand.
AACGACTTATCTATTGTTTTGTGGATAATTTCAAAAATCACATTTTAAATATTTTTTGCTTAAATGCCCTAATACTGTTCTAGATAATTTAGTAAAGTGCAATAGGTTAGAATCTGAAGTAATAACTGGGCATTACACTTTGCATATATTAATGATATTTCATCAAAGTTTTCGTCATGCAATTACAAAAAATACAAAAATTGAACAATTTTATTATAATAAAATGCATTTTCCTAGTTTTTAAGATATCTAGAATAAATACCAGATATGTTAGAGGGGTAGAACTTAGAGCCAAAGCTTATGGTCAAAATCCATATTCGCTACAAAATTTATATTAGAAATAGGACTTATGGAAAAGGAATTTTCGATTTTGATAAATCTCATTTTTAAAAGGTCACAAAATGACAGAATATACCATGATGAGTATATTTATTAGGTTTTAATAGAATAAGTGGTTAGGCTACTTTATACTATTCAAAAAGTTAAGAAGGATTGACTACGGTTAGTTTAGTAATGTTTCTTTCTAGAAAAAATTATCTTGTCTGTTCTCCTTGAGGTAAAGCGCCGTCAAAAGTCAAATTAAGCGCATGACAAACGGATTAGCAGTGAATTTCTCCCCACTAATGATTGCTCTAATGCTCCTTCTAAATAGAGTATATATAAACGTTTTCCTGGAAGACCAGCTATTGTTGAAGGGATACCAAATAGATTGAATTGAATTAATACAACTGCATTGAAATATTATTAATTTGTAATGAATTTGACAAAATATTTTGAAAACGGCGGCGCTCACTAAAATTTTTCCTACAGGGGGAGGTATCTCACGGAAAACCTATAGAGATATCAGGCCAAATCTCCAGAGGGTATTCCAGGCTCAACCCCCTCTGCACATCTCTGTCCATTTCTCATTCATTTTTCTCTACTCTATTAACGAATTTCACATATTATTTAATACTTGAGCGGAAAATTATGCAATTTTAAGATATATTTAGACATTTAATTGGAAAGACTTGGCGGTATAAGCAATCTTGTTTTCATATCGGGTTCAAATTTTGTTGATGCATGAATGAATCTGTTTTATAAGAATTTTTTAGAATTTTTTAAAGATTTCTAAATATCTTGAGAAATGAAAATTATACAGGTTTGAGGAACAGAATTCGAGTTGACATAACTTTTCTGGTAGGTAAATTATTTAAAATTTCTTTCATTAATGTTGTCATAGCAAATATCTCTGTTCATATTATGTCAATATTGTTATTATCACGCTACTTCCTCCTATCAAAATTGGCAATTTTCATTTCCAATCTGTTATCTCAATGTGTTATCAAACAGTAACCAAGATGTTTATTAATTAATTTAAAACTATTTTTCGTTGGTCATAAATTTGAATAATAAAATGCTTGGTTACTCTATGAATCAAAGACTTTATAGCACAATGAAATAACATATTATAAATGTAAATTGTCAAAAATGATATGAAGTAGCAGGATAGGAAAGAATATTGATATAAAATGAACAGATACTTGCAAGGACATAATTAATAAAAGAATTTTTGAAATAAGTTACATAACAAAAAGTTATATCAAGTTTAAAATTGTATAAATTTTATCAAGTATTTCGAAAATATTTACATATTCTTGTGCAGTTTACTACAGATTGCTTTATATTTCTAAAAAAAATTAATCCCGATCCAGCAAACAAAATATTCATACTCCGCCAAGTCCTTTAAACATATAATTACATCCTTTGATGTCATAAAAACATATTTGAATTATTTAAGAAATTATATTTTTAATAATTATTTTTCATAGTTTTATAACTTTAAAACAAAAATCTGCTATTATTTGATTGCATTAGAAATTGTGTTTAATTTATTTTAAAAATGAAAACTAAATTTATTTTATTTTTATTTACTATAATTATTATAAAGATATATATTATTGAAGGGGAGGAGGAGGGAACAGCACATCCAGACGCAGAATACTCAACAGAAGAACCTGCAGAGGGAGAAGAGAAAACCAAAATAGGTATGCATGCTTATATTAGGGGATGGCAATGTTAAATTTCCACGTCTTTACCAGCGGTCACTAAGGAGCATAGCATAAATACACCCCAAGTTTGAGATTTTGCATCTCAGGTAAAAACCAAAACATTTTGCATGCGGCGTAAAATGTCATGTAGGTTATTTTACGAGATCTCAACGTCTCTGTGGTATTTAGGTTATACAGTGCCATTTGCACCGGATAATACTGAATCGGCAGCACAGGTAGCATGGCTACCATTGAGTTCTGGTCAATATTTTTTCACGTAGTTAATTCTATTTTATCCAGCTAGGCTTCATTATTGAGCATATTTTCAATTTTGTTGGCTTATTAGATGTTACGTCTGTCAAGAAAAAAAATATCAACTTAAATTTTTTAGCAGCATAGACACTACAGAAAAACTGCCAAGCTCACAAAATTGAAAATTTGTTCAAATATGACCTACACATAGCTGGACAAAATAGAAAAAATTACATGGAAAAATATTTACCAGAACTCAAATGTTGCCTGTGCTGTCTATGCTGCCCATTTAGTATTATCCAATTTGCACCTCTTTTTTATAATAATGTTTGTAAATTGACGTATAGCCAGTTCATCGGATGCGAAAAAGGGGTCATATTTCAAGCGAGAATTGCAAGATCTTAGGAAAGAATTTATAGAATTGGCCAAAAGCAAGAGCAATAAGTTTGATAAGCAGGATGTGGAACGGGTGGAGAAGAACGACTGGACTATAGAGAGGTTTCAAATGGTGCACAAGACATATGAGAAAACGTGGAAAGCATTGGTTAAAGCTATGGAATGGCGTAAGACATTCGGTGTCAACAAAATGGATGAAAAGTACTTTCCCGAAGAGATATATAAAATGGATTTTCTACGGAACTACGGTAAAGACAAAGAGGGCCGACCTGTGCTTTGTGTTAATGTGAAGAACTTTAACAAATGGGCTGAACTTGGTGAATTCATGAAGGAGTTCACTGTATATCAATTTGAAAAGTTGGACCGCAATTCAAACCATGAGGGCATTACACTTATGGCCGACGCTACAGGTGCTGGTTTACCCAATATGAAAGTGGCCTATTGGTATTTCTATATCAAATTCCTGCACAGCTATTATCCCGGTGCAATTAAGCACTTCTTGGTGGTCAATTTGCCCAATTTGTTAGTCCCCACCACTAAAACCTTAATTGCCTTCAGTAAGAAAACGAAGGAGAGAACCAAGATTATTACGAAATCGGAACTTGCTAATTACATTGACAGAGCACACATACCAAAGCATCTGGATGGCACTTGGGAAGTTCCGCCTCCAAAAATTCCGCCTGGAGTTAAGCCATAAGAGACATGGATAGAGCAATACCAAATTGGACTAGTACCATTAGGATATTAATTGTTACTCTGGTGATGCGCAAAAAAATAAATTTGAAATTTTATAAATTCTTAGCTCATTTTATTCTAGGGTGTCTACTGATAATTCTTGAGATGAAAATTTGTGCTGATGGGGTAGTAAGGGGGTTCAATGGGGGTGCAATTTATCAACAAATGAATATTAAATCCATTTTTAAAGCTGATCCAGATGATAAAATCACACAATATATGTATATATAAGTAGTATATTAGCATTAGTATTATCAGTTGTTTTGATCTCTGACGTCAGTTGCCTTACAGAGCGAGGCCAGTTTTAGGGCCTTCCATAAATTACTTCGTGTTTTTGGTGAAGTATTTTGGGTCATTCATAAAATACGTCATTATTTCCTTATAGTGCGAGCATGTTTTTGAGGAAATACGTTATCACTTGCCTTTCAGTGGATCGCCATTTTGGGTACATTCATAAATTACGTCGACTAAATAAGGCAAATTCAGTCGCATTTTCAGGTCTGCAACGACAGCCATATTGCGGTGCAGTATATTGTTTAGTCTTACTTCAAATCCCAACTCTTGTATCATACCAGCGATTATTCTGGCAGCTTTCTGTCCATCAAATATTGATTTGGCGCCAGTGATGACTATCGAACCCGATTGGAAAATAAGTGCAGTAACACGTGGTTTAGAAAGTCTTAACACAACTGAAATGAATTTATTATTTTTATATTCAGTATTGCATAGTTTTTCAATTAGTAGTTTTAGATTTAGAGCACAATTTAATTTTGCAGTAAAAGTAATATTTGTTATTTTATACATATTTTTAAAATACAATAATTAAATGAAATATAATAAAATAATTTGAATTAACATTACTCTTCTTCAAAGTTAAGCTCGTCGTCTGCCTCGTAATGAACGTCTAATGAAATCTCATTCACTTAACGTGTACTGGTATCGCTTTCAATGTTATCAATTATTCGTAGATCTTCAAAACTTGTCGAGACATCAGAATTAATCATTTCCTCCAATATTGTAAGAATTGTTGTCTTAAACGATAATAGACGTCGGTCTTCATTGATTGACAGCTTGAATAATGAGCGCTTATTGTAGGTCTTCTGATATATCATATAAATCTCTCCGAAACCCATTTCCCAATAGAACTCTGAGCATCATCGTGCATATGTAGCACTCAGTCTTGTGGATTGAAGTTTATTTGTAAGCCAATAAAACTCTCGGCGATTGAGGTTAATTGTAGCAAATTGTCCAAATTTTCTTATTTGAATGGAGTATTTTGATGTCATGTGCCGATGGAACTCAATCACGCTGGCCACTGTTGAGTCGTCGTCTGAGATTACAACAAATTTTTTGGACATAATTTTAGTGTAAATTTTGAATAATTATTATTTGAAACACTTTTGATGAGAATTCAATTCACTAATATATATACTTTTAATTAAATGATTTGAATTGTATTGTTATTCTCCCTTATATACTGTTTTTGCACACGGATTTGCTGACATCATTCTATTCTGTTATTGGTTAGAAACCTGCTTAAACTTGTTTTTGCTTACTTGTAGCCTATGACTCGTTGAGTTAAAACCTGTTTATTGAACACCTGTAATAGAGAGTAGCATTTTCTGATTGGCTGCTGCGCTTAAGCTATAACGTGATAATTGAGTATAAAAGGAGATGTATTTGAAATATTAATTTAGTTTTATTCATATATTAGTTAAAGTCTAAATTATTTCAAACTAATTGAACAATATGTCTAATTTTCTCACTTTTATTTCATCGAAAATAAGTGGCAAAAATAATTATAATAAATATATTAAATTATTGGCCACCGGCTCACCGATTCAAAGTTATAGGGTCGATATTCGAACTCATTTCGACGATGGATCCGTTAACAGAGCCACAAAATTTGGCATTTGCTTAACTCCTGAAGAGTTTGAAGGCCTTCTACCGTTTATGATTCCCAGAAAAGACCATTTGATTAATAAATTCCGACGACAAGTTTACATACGAAGAAATGCTAAATTTCCGTTTGTTTTCGATATAATGTTCGCAAATATGATTGTAAAGAGAGTACTAATGGCCTAACAGACAAATAACTCGATTTGATCCATGAACTATACATTACAATAAAGACTTATTACTCTAAAAATATTTCAAATTAATTGTTTTAATGAATATGTAAACCTAATATTGATTATAATTAAGAATAATACAAATAATTTTTCATTAAATTAATTAATTGTGTTCCTATTAAAAAATAAATAAAATATTTAATTAAATTCAAACTTTAACTATAATTTAAAAATAATCAAAAATTAGTATATTATAATACATGGAAAGGAACATGAGTGGGTGGAAATGAGAACAAGTATGTCATAACTAAATTTCGTGTACAGATTTCTGAGCATGCGCATTAGTGCGCTATAGTGAGCAGACATTTTGATACATTTCATAGATTACGTCGTGGAAAGCAGAAAAAACTACTTCACACATAAATTACTTGACGTACAAGTTTCAGGAAATGCGCAGTAGTGCGCTAAAGTGAGCTGACATTTTGGTACATTTCATAGATTACGTCGTGGAAAGCAGAAAATAATACTTCACACATAAATTACTTGACGTACAAGTTTCTTGACATACGCAGTAGTGCTCTATAGTGATCAGATATTTTGGTACAATTAATCAAATACGTTGTATAAACCAGAAAACCTACTTCACATATAAATTACGTATTGTACAAGTTTCTGCGCAGACGCTGAAGTGCGCTATAGTGGGCTGACATTTTGGTACAATTAATCAATTATGTTATATAAATCAGAAAACCTACTTCACATATAAATTACGTAGTTTACAAGTTTCTGCGCAGGCGCTGAAGTGCGCTATCGTGGGCAGACATTTTGGTATAATTCATCAATTACGTTGTATAAATCAGAAAACTACTTCATACATAAATTACGAGGAGTACATATGTCTGCATTACAAAGGGATATGGTGTCAAACACTTATATTCGAATCCGGATCAATGGTCATCACTGGCGCCAAATCAATATTTGATAAACTGAATTCTGCTAGAAGAATCGCTCCAATGATAGAAAAGTTAAGATTTGATGTACGACTAAACAATGTACTGCTCCGCAATATGGCAACAGCTACGGATCTGGAAAAGCCACTGAATTTACCCTCAATTGATGAACATATCTGTAAAATAGCCTCTTATGAAACAGATATTTTGTGGACTTATACTTAAATACGAGGGAAAGAGCCTGACGGCACATCACACAGGAAAAATTATCATTACTGGATGTAAACGCGAAGAAGACATCGAAATTGTTTTGAATTACTTCATTAAACAAGTCTCCGTAGCGGAACAAAAAGTGATTGAATTAAAATTTCTGACCATTTAAACAAAGGTAAATGAAGATATTGAATCTGCAATGAACGTGTTTCGACAAAAGAAAACACTTAAAATGTCAAAATATATCGCTAATTAAATATAACAATCATTGTATTTATAAAATATTTGAAAAATAAAACCAATTTATTGCTATCTATTGTGTAATATTTATAACAGTTACGTCCTTTAAAGCAAAATATAATGACGTAATTTATTAATTTTACCAAAATGGCAACCCATTGAAGATAAGTATAGCGCATGCGCATCCACGTCAACGGTACATAATTTATGTACATGTAGAATTTTTTTTCATTAGACGACGTAATTTATGTATTATATCAAAATGGAAGCTCCCTACAGTCCACTATTGCGCATGCGCAGACATATAAACAAGACGTAATTTATGTATTACTTAGTTTTGCCTGATTTAGTCGACATAATTAATGAATTGTACAAAATGGCAACGAACTGTAGGTCACTATAGCGCACGCTCAGACAAATAAACACGACGTAATTTATGAATGATGTACTTTTTCTTGATTTATGGGACTTAATTTATTAATTGTATCGAAATGGATGCGACCTACAGTTCACTGTGACACATGCGCAGAATTATTGACGACGTAATTCATGTATGAAGGAGTTTGCCTGAAATGGATCACGTAATTTATGAATTATACCAAAATGGCTGCGCCCTACAGTCAGCGCTGATGCATGCCCAGACATATAACTACTACGTAATTTATGTATGATGTGGTTTTACTCTATTTAGTTGACGTAATTTATTAATTGTACCAAAATCATTTCGCCCTACAGTCCAGTCTGATGCATGCGCCGACATATAAACGGGACGTAATTTATGTACGAGGCGTTTTAATATGATTTAACCGATTTAATTTATGTATTTACCTAAAATGGATTCAGACTGTAGGTCACTATAGCGCATGCGCAGACACTTTAACGCTACGTAATTTATGGATGATGCAATATTTGTCAGTTTTATGTGACGTAGTTTAATAATGTACCTCAAAATGGCGATCCACTATAAGGCAAGTTATGACGTAATTCCCTAAAACATGCTCTCAATATAAGGAAATTATGACGTAATTTTTGAATGACCCGATTTACGTCACAAAAAGACGACGTGATTTATTAATGACCCAAAACAGGCTCGCACTATAAGGCGATGATGACGTCACGATCCTCTCGACCAATCACAGCGTTTCACTATAATGGACATATACTACTTATATAAACCTACGATTTCTTATTTGTCCCCATGTAATGCCGGCTGTACTTGTAAATCCTCATATTGTGCAAAAGTAATGTTCGTATAAAACAATATTTGCAATGATTGATTATTGCCAATTTCGGGGGATTAACTTATTATTAATGTATTAAGAATTTAATGAAATTAAAATCAAAACAATTTATTACATATGTATTCAATTAAAAATAACTATTACTGATCAATATATGGACAATGCATAAAGGCTTTACACCATGGGGACAAATAAAAAATCGTAGGTTTATATCTCTGTATACTTTTTATAAAGACGCGTTCAACGATATATGACATTACCCTGGCCATTGTCAACGTGATCAACTCGGCGCTGGCAATTTACCGCCAAACAATGGCTAACATATCATAAAATTCTATTTATCAAATCATTTACAAATATATATAAACTCGTTACAATTCATTTCTGCACACATAGTAGACTATCTTGTAATGAATTGGCAATAATGTTATTATATTTTACTATTAATGACCGAAAGCTTAATTTCTATTTCAAATAATTTTACAAATTTTTGTTGTTGTTATAATGAGTTTCTATGAATGACTCAATCATGACTTAAACTATTATTTAGTTGTCGTTCAAATATTTTTCAGATATAAAATCATTAGCCAATACACTAAGATGTTCTATACTATGTGTGCAAAAATGAATTGTAAAGAGTTTATATATTCTCGTTTGAAAACTTGGATCAGGTCCTAAAATAGATTAGTATTTCTATTTCTTGATACTTTACACCCTCTATAAAATCGCCCGACAACCTCACCAGTACAAATTTTTATTTTGAGTATTATCAGTAGACATGGAAGAATAAAATAAGCTAGATATTTCTAAAATTTCGAATTTATTTTCGCGCACTTCCAGAGTTAATTAATTAGTTGTTATATTAATTCAATCATGTCAATAAAACTGATAAAACCTATTTTTAAAAAATTAATCATTTTTTTATAACGTATTTGAACAGAAAATAAATTTTTCATAAAATAGTGATCCCTGAAAGGGTTGAAACCACAGGTTGCACATTTGCACATTTGCAGGTGTCAGACATATATACAGGTATTGAATATTGCAATAGCACAGGGGTTAGGTGGGGTTAGATTAGGTTAGGGTTAGTAAAAAAATAAGATTTTAGACAAATTTTGATTAAATATTAGTTTATTATTATATAATATACAGTCTATATTTGAAATTCTTATATAGGTTAAAATTATTAGATAGCTTAAAAAATAGGTGTTAAGTGTTGTAAGTGTGGGACAGTAATGAATTTTTTGTGTGTCAGTGTTTGGTATGAGAGGTTGGATC
>JAQFXN010000990.1:0-17241 GCA_034693365.1 Liacarus xylariae
TTTTAGATATTATAATGCATTTGTTTGCTTAACTTGAGGGAACATTTCATTAAAACAAGAACAATTAAAAAATAATTAAATGATATATATCTTAAAAAATATGGATTTTAGAACTATTACATTAGACACTAGTCAATCAATTATTTTCTACTTTAAAATGAATTATTTTTCTATTTTAAAATCAATTATTTTCTACTTTAAAATGAATTTTTTATTAGTTTTATTTCAAAATACAGTTAAAAATTTTAATAAAAATTTAATAAGATATTAGTATTTATAAAGTTGTTTTCTATTGGCAGTCACTAATCGATTCAGAATACCAAATGAAGGTAAGGGCTTGAACTCCGAGTAATATCTATTACATATATCAACGATATAATAATAAAGAATACAATTATAAGTATAGTATTATTTATTATCATATCATACCTAACCAGTTGAGCTCTTAGTCTCAATTGGGGTGCATTTTCATAAATAGGACCGGTATATACTGTAAATATAATTCTGGGGATCTTTAGCTAAACTTAAAAAATATTAAATAAATGTTTGAATAGATTTGATCAAAATATTACTATTATATCAATTGTAATGCCTGTAAATATATGAGATAAACAAACTGAAGGTCAAGTGATCGTAACCCAACTCACATTTCTGCTATCAGTTGTGATATAATGTTGAACTGATTAAAATCTCATAAAATAGTTTAATTAAATTTAGTTTTTATTAATAATATATTTCAAGCCTTTCAATAACGGAAACAATTGGATGGAATTGAATTTAATTTACATTTGTTTTACTTTTGAATAATATTCTGAATCATCAATTGGATCCATTTTGACTGATAAGAGAATGCGCGCAGTTTCAAAAGCTATCGTATAGTGCTATATGATAGCTAAAATGCTTTTAAAAGTATACAAAAAGGGTTTACTTTAAAATATTTTTTGTTTATTTTAAAGTTGAAAAAAATTCACTTCATAATAGGTTTTTACTTTGAAATGAACTTTCTTAAAGAATTCACTTTAACATGATTTCGTTCTAACAGTCTTTATATATATTCTAATTTATTAATGACTTCTCTAATAATAATTTGAAATCAATCAACTTTAATAAATAGATTTATTTTGATGTTATATTTTTTTAATAAATCAAATTATCTAGATAAAATTCAACTTGTATAAATTAACTTGTATTGATTAGTAATATTTTGGTTTCGAGAGTTTTAAGAACTTTGGAAACTTTCCAAATATTTATATCTCCCGTCTCTTTCTTTTTTTAGAAAATTTAATAGTTCCTTATTTCTAGAATATATTGTCTACATTACATAACATTGATATCTATGCCGTAATTATTATTATAATAGTTGGTGTAAAGCAAACTGATTGTACTTAAGCATAACTTAATTGAAATTGATAATTTTTCAATAAATTCACTGCAATATAAACGTAATTTGTTTCCAATAAATAAATTGTGAAATCCTGGACAGAGTGTGTAATACAGAAAACACTGCTTTACAAGTCATGCGTTCTGATAGTGATGTGTTGTTTAGTTACAATCGTTTGTCTCTCACTTCAATTCAAGCCCTCTATGTTTGCCCTTTGATTATGTCATGTGATCGCAATTAGACCAATAAATAGTGTGCAGTAATGCTGAGAAAGGGAAGGAATAAAGGGATAAAAAGCTTATTTATGATCAAAAGCTAAATAACTTCTATTTATTGCAAATCCAATGCTTTTTTGTAAATGTGTTTCTGTTGTGAAGACCTTTACGTTAAGTTGGATTTAAATAATGGGAACAAATAAAGTGAATCATCTCGTCTGTGATTCGGGACCTTTTATTAATGGCTGTCCAATACAGGTATGTATTGGGACATCAATTGATGTCTTAATTCAGTTCTTCGATTGTATTCAACTTTCATTGGACTCAATCAGGATTTGGGCCAAAATATCTATACTTTGCCTGAAGTCGTGGCCGAAATCAAAGACGAAAATACGCGACAAAGACTTCAATTCATTGCTTACGAAATCAAATATCGGGAGCCGTCGGCCGAAGACATCAATTTTGTGGTGAATTTCTCGAAAAAAACTGGTGATTATTGTCAGTTATCGGCGACTGATATCAAAGTAATTGCACTGACATTAAGAATTGAGAGAGAGATCAATGGAAACAACAATATTAGGGATAACCCAGAAGTGGCACAAGTGGTCAAAAAGACTGTTTCCGATCCAAATGATCAGAGGATTGGGTTTTGCGGTTTCGAAAAGAATAAGTCAACGCATGAAACAGAAGACAATCAAAACAAATCAGAAGAAGAGGTCGGAAGTGATGGCGAAGTAGTGGAAAAAGAGGAGCCCAAAGATGACTCAGAGGACGGGTGGATAACACCTAATAATGTGGAAGAGATTAGACAGAAAATGATGGGAATCAAAGTGGACAATGAGGTGGAGGAGTCGGTGTCTGTCGGATGTCTGACCGGAGACTATGCGATGCAAAACGTTTTATTGCAAATGGGATTACAAGTGATTAGTATTAGAGACGGTTTGCGTATTAGACAAACAAAACAGTTTGTGTTGAGATGTTTCGCATGTTTTCAGATAAACACAAATCCAAACAAAGATTTTTGCAATAAATGCGGAAATTTTAAGACTTTAAGACGCGTTGCCCTCACTGTCAGAGACGACGGAACCAAAGAAATATTTATAAACTTCAAGAAACCAATTAATATCAGAGGAACGAGATATTCATTGCCCACTCCCAGAGCGGGAAAGCACTCGCATAATCCCATTCTAGTGGCCGATCAGCCGATACCACAGCAGCGAAAAAGTAAATTCGCGATCGACGAGAAAAAACGGGTCAATTCATCGAATATTCTAACGGATCCGGAATATGTGAACCGAACCAATCCGTTCGCTATCAATGACGTCTACAGCAGATCCTCACGACTGCACAGTAATGTGAGGCGAAGTGCGAATCCGAATGAAAGCCGTCGTCCGACCGGTAATAGAAAGAAAAGGGAAAAGAATTTGTGAATAATATTCTATTTGTTAATCCAAAACAAATGTTTGTATACAATAAACAGTTTTGTTATTTGTCTGAAAATTGATCACTACTTTGTGTGATCTCTATATTGCAATGCCTTGCATACAGTAATTTACAATAAAAAGCACACATTTTTTGTTTCTTTAAATCATTTCTTTTTTTTCGTGTTTTAGTTTTTAATAATAATAAAAATTACGAATAAGTGTTGCAATAGTTTGGGTTTGAGTTCAGTTAACTGTTCATCAGTTTGTTTTGTTTCTATACATTATATGTACTCTAAATGAATGCATATTTTTTATTAAATATTAAAATACAATTAAAAGGAATGGCATTCAAAACCGATGTATTAAATCAATTGTAGCTCATATTTGATTACATGACTTGTTATCCATTAACCAAACAATTATTACAAATGTTATCAAATGTTGTGGAGCGGCGAACAGTCTTTTGTACAGTTATTCAGCCGATCGAACATTTTTCTTGTCTTCGAATAATTTATATAAATTAAAGGCGAGTCTCAACTGATTAGAGATTGAAGAGAGTATTGAATAATGGCTTAGAATAAACTGTTTTCACCTTTTTCTGTAACTTTAAATAATAGATGTTTTAAGTCATATATCGATAAACAGTTCATATCATATGATATATAACTCATTTAGTGTTACATTCAATTCAATTAAATTCATTTACAAATAAAATAATTAATCAAATAATAATAATATATATAATATATAATTCATATTTACATTAATGTAAACTTTAATATAATCTAAAAACACTGTCAAAGCATTATCTATTGGCCTCTTCCTGGGCCTGAGACGTGCACTCGTCTCCTCTGTGACCTATTGATCCACAATTATAACACGAAACTATAGTTTTGGCACAACCCATGTCTTCGTTAAGCGTCGAGTGCGGTATTGAAGGCATACCTGCCGTTAATACATATGAGGCTTGATTTGGCACAGATTCCGTCAACGGGACGATACCGTGCGCTACGAACTCAGCACTCATTGGTAGGGGAGATATGGCGGCCACTGATGTCACCGTTGATTTTGATGATGAGGGGGAGTTAGCGGGAGAGGGCGTAGAGACCGGGGATGTCATGTTTGAGATGCGAAGGTTTGACATATTTGGCAAAGGAGTAGAAGAATAGCTTAAGTTCGTGACCGTCACAGCCGTTACTGGCATTGCGTTCATGAAGTGGTGCGACGGGTATTGCTGTGAAGTTTGGTGCGGCGCCGGTAGTTGACCCACACCCGGGTGACTGTGAGAATGACTGTGAGCTGTCTGTCCACTCGCACCGACTACTGCAGACGGGGTGTGGGCTTGTGTTGAATGGGCACCGATGTGTTGGTGAATATGGCCCGGATGTACGCTCTGGTGGGGGCCATACGACTGGAAGGGGTGGGCGTTTGCTGTATAATTGGGGTTTTGCCTGAAGTGCGCACTCTTTATGCCGTCTATAGTGCGCTCCACCTCTTCCTTCTGTTTGGCCAAAAGGTCTCTCTGTTCATAGCTGAAGGCCGGGTGGTGTAGGGCCATAGTCAGCAGCAGTAATATACCTGAGAAGAGGTCCTCCAATTCATATATACTTTTGCCGAATGCCAGACATCTCTGACCAGCGCTTCCGATCTGAAGGCCAGTCAACTGTTGGCGCAATGCTTTGTATGCAATGGTAGAACAACTCCTGTTCGTCGGCGACAATAAACACAAAGAGACGATGAGTTTAGAGCGCGACGGGAGTTGAGACAAATTGCTGGAGGCGTTTGGGGGCGAAGGCGTCGGCACTATAGCTATCATATCGTTTTGGGCCAAAACTGCGGTTCCGTTGGCCGCGACTGCACTCATATCTTGGATTGGTATCACTTGAAGTGTGGTTTGTGTCGACTGATGTAATGGTTGAGGGATTGACTGTTGGACTCCTTTATTATTTAAATTGGTTTGAATGGCATTGGACTGAATGGACTGGAGCTCACAATTGGCATTTGGCTTCAAGTCATTGGAGTCAGTGATTGCAATGTCTGCTAATAAATCGCATTTACATATTGAGTCCAATTCCGTGTAAGAGTTGGCCTTAAGTTCTGCCTCTCGTAACGCATTCATGTCTTTTTTGGCCAACTCTTTGATTATCGATTCAAAGAACCTAATCTCAAGAGGAATACACATTGACATCAGTCCACACATCAGTTCTATCCGTTTAGCGCCTGAAAGCTCTTTAAACCACAGAAACACTTCTTCCTTACAAACCATTATTGAAACCAATTGTTTATTATTATTATTACAAATAAATCAATATTTCATACAATTTATCAAAACTTAGATATAGTTATAATCAAATCAGTACTGAATAACAATTATATCAAACAAACTATTAAAACGATATCTTCTTATTTAATCCTAATTTGGGCTTAAATTTAATCTTCAAATCAATTCAATTCAACTAAATTTAAACAAAATTAATGAAACAATTCATTCAAACGTTTTTTGTATTAACGTTTGACTCTTTAGTCAGTGTTTTATATATTTCTCACAGAAATGAAGGCATTTTTCATTCATTCATTGCAAACCAAACCATTACTACTATTAGATGTTTAACGCTATTCAACATTAACTTAATGTGAGTTTACTATTGAATATTGAATGTGTCTTCAGTTCAATACAACTGTGAAAGCGTTACGAATAATAGTCTAATATAAGCAATAGTCCCATCGTTTCCACTCCACTCCACCACTCCATCCATACGCCGCACACTATCCCATCAAATATGTTCCTCCACTCCCTCCCACTCCCCTCCGCCCCCATTAATCACTTTGATTTCTCAAAACACATATCAATTGAAACAATTAATACTCAAAACTATTTATTTTAAATTATATTTTTATAAAATGATAGTTATTTTGATTTTCAAAAAAAGTTTTATTAAACAGTTTTTAAATATAAAAACACTTACTTTAGTCGTAATTATTGTGTGAATTATAGCTCACTTTCGCCCAAAAATCGTGTCATTTATTGAAATGTTATTAAACATAAAAAATGGCGGACTTAGAGAGCGATTATCTCATTGACGGCAAATCCATTTATTCTCTTCGTGTCGTCGATTTGAAACAAGAGCTCAAGAAGAGAGACATCACATTCAAGACTAACGCCACTAAAGCACAGCTGCAGTCGCTTCTGATTGAAGTAAGAAAAGGCGTTTCCGATCCGACACTCACTCCGAATGAGTGTTTCAGTCATTAAATGATTTGTTTTCTGTTTTTAATTGTTTTTAATTGCTTTCAATCATTAATTCTCTAAATTTTTATGTTTTTCTCTTTTATAGCATTTGAGTGATTCAATCGATACGACCGAAGGTATGTTTATATCCATTAATGTGTTGTCTTTTTTTTTGTTAATCCAATAGTTTTGATGTGTTTTACAGTTTTGTTAGATTTTACGTTATTTTGAATTTTATTTAGTTTTGAATTAATTTATTTGAATTTAAAGACAAATCGAGTGAAGAGAACTCCCGAACGACAACACAATCGGATGACACAAACGAAACTCACGAATCAAATAATGTGGTTTCGGGTGAAGACATAAATAAACAAAACGCAAATAATTTAAATGAAGAACAAACAGAAGCCACAGATTTAAGTCAAGACACTGGTATCACATCTTCGGTGTCGTTTGGGGACAAGAATTCAATTAAATTAACGATAAAATTACAGACAAATGAAACCAATAAACAAATGAGTCCTAAAAAGTCGCCGACAAAAGAGATTAGATCTCCGGTCGACCAGAATAGTGAAGACATCGAAACAAATGCTAACAACGAGTCCATTAAACAAAACACACTTGAAGTGACCCAACAGGACATGGCATACGACTTATCACAAAAAGTTGTCAAAAAAGGAGAGAATGAGAACGATTTGACTCAAGAAGAGAGCGAAAAAGATGTCACACAAAAGGATTTGACACAAGAAAAGACATCAAAAGAGGTGACACAAGAAGTGATACCAAAAGTGGTGACACAAGAAGAGACACCAAAAGAGGTGACACAAGAAGAGACACGAGAAGAGACACCAAAAGAGGTGACACAAGAGGAGACACCAAAAGAGGTGACACAAGAAGAGACACCAAAAGAGGTGACACGAGAAGAGACACCAAAAGAGGTGACAAAAGAAAAGACACCAAAAGAGGTGACACAAGAAGTGATACCAAAAAAGATGACACGAGAAGAGACACCAAAAGAGGTGACACAAGAGAAGCCCAGAGAAGAAGTGAGAGAACAGGAAACTGTGTCACAAAGTGTCGCCGAAAAGTCAAAACAAGATATTGTGAAAGAAGTGGCGAATGAAAAGGGAAGAATTCCAATGAATGATGAATTAAATGATTCAAAAGAAGTAAATAAAAAATCCGAAAAAATAACAGAAACACTAGATTTAAGATCTGAAACGCATGACTTAAGTAAATCTGAGACTAAAGACAAAGTAATCACTTCTAAAATATCAAAACAAACGAATGAAAGTTTGGTTCAGAGCTCTCAAAAAGATTCAACAGTTTTGACGCGAACTTTACATAAAGAAAGAAAAGATAAACCATTGTCTGAACCATTGGATGAAAAAACAGAAAAATTAGTCGAAAGTGAGAACAAATCTATTGAATCGGAATCCAAACCCGAAAAAGTAAAGCCCCCGCGAAGGCGGCGTTGGGGGGGATCGGTGTCTAACGAAACACAACAAAACACAAGTAAAGGTATATCTAGTGATCAGCTCAAGGAATTGATACCCGACATGGATTCGACCACCGGTGCCAACAACTCGAACCCATCAAAGGTGAGTAAATCAGATACGAGTATTGTTGTGACGAGTATTCTATCGCGAACTCAAACAACTGTCGCAACCAATGAAATGCCCTCAAAACGAGACATTCGAGTTGTCAGGAAATCAGTTTCTGTTCCAGAAGACGGACAGATCACTACTGAAGATGTGGTCAAACCATTACAACAACCGATTGTCGAACAAAAGACGAAAATAGTCGTCGAATCGAAGGATAAAACGGAGGAAAAAGAAGAATTGAAGCGAGAAGTGAGTCCTTCCAGAAATGGCGAATCGAATATAGTGTTCATCCGAAACCTCGTCCGTCCGTTCACTCTATTGCAACTCAAAGATGTTTTGGGCAAAACTGGAAAACTGATTGAGTCTGAGTTCTGGATCGACAAAATCAAATCCAAATGTTTCGCCACTTATGACACCGTCGAAGAAGCGATTGCAACTCGTCTGGCACTTCATGGCACCCGATGGCCGACCTCTAATCCAAAGCTACTTTCTGTCGATTTTGCGACTAAAGAGGAATTGGATTCACATTTGGGGTCAGAAATGGGTCCAAAAAAAGAATTAATTGTAAAGAAAACGGAGGAAAATGTTGTGAACGAAAAGTATGACATTATTGTCAAAACAGAAGACCAGAAGAATGTTTTGCGAGAAAAAGAGAACAGAAATGAGAACAGACCCAT
Source organism: Liacarus xylariae (assembly GCA_034693365.1). Taxonomy (NCBI): domain Eukaryota; kingdom Metazoa; phylum Arthropoda; class Arachnida; order Sarcoptiformes; family Liacaridae; genus Liacarus; species Liacarus xylariae. Next base: position 8,531 of record JAQFXN010000990.1, read on the forward strand.
CAGAGAGTGGGACAGAGAAAAATTGGTGAATAGAAAAGAAGAGGACAGCAGACGATTGCCTCCAAAGAGACGATTGAATAGTCCGACTGAAAGGAACAGGAGTCAGGAAAGAGATGTCAAAAGACGACGACAGGGTTGGCATCAATTGATTTACATTTTTGCCCAAAATTATTCATTCGTTTATTTGAATACTCAATAGATTCGACAAAAGGCGAGGAACGCATTCGAGCACCAGATTCTACATCAGTAGAGGGCCCAACAGCAGAAGCACTGCCGGAAACGGAATCTCCGGCCAAACTATTGGATGATTTGTTCAAAAAAACAACTGCGACTCCAAGTATTTATTGGTTACCACTGACTGAAGAACAAGTTGTAGTCAGAGATGGGCTGAAGGCTGAAGAGGAGAAGAGACGAACAGAAGAGAGAATCGCCAGAGAAGAACAGTTTCGCAACAATCGGCCAGAAGATAGACGTCCTTTCGAGTCCGCCCTTCCCTTTCGAAATGTAAATACAATTATAATTTATAAATAATTTGTTGAATCAATTAATTAATCCATTTTAGGACCGAAACCAATGGCGTTCTGGTTCTCCACCCAATCGGCGCAACTTTGGTCGTCGGGGGTCTCCACCGAATAGGCGCTCTCCGCCGACCCGACGCTCTCCCCCTCCCTTTCGACGCCGAACGCCTCCCAATCTTTATTCTCGATCTCCAGTGAATCGAAGAAAAAGATAATTGGATTCAATAATAAAATAAATTTAAGATATGTTTCTCTACTGAATATCACAACAGTTCTGACTCTCAGTTCGTTCTGATCTTCGATGGCTCTAAACAAATGCGCAGATTATTCGACGATATCTTCGAACATTAGTTCAATTCAATGGTAATACAGATGTCTTATGTCTTCGTTTCTCTGTTTTTCTTTTTTCCAAAACTTTTTCCCAATTAATGAGTGATTGAATCGATTTGAATGAATGAATATTTTTGAGTGAATTGTTTGAATGTCTGTCTGTTTTGAGTCGTGTGTTGTGTGAATGTTGTTGTTGTTGTGCTGTTCAGTAGAGGCGCATATTTTTTCTCTTACAGAATATCTGACGTCAAATCTCAAGTTAATTAACATCAAATCAACAAAAAAGTTATCGAAATTTGAAAAAAGATCGAAATATTTAATAAAAGTTAATAATTTTTGCCGAAAAAATTACCAAATATTCAATTGAAGTGAAGACAAGTATTATAATTTGGTTTAATTCGTGATTAGTTTCTTATATCGATTTGAGAATAATTTGGAATTATTTCTTTCTTTTTTTTGTTCAATAATTTGCAAATAATTGACAAAAAACATATGACATTAATTAGAAATACATTAGATTTTTCATCCTTTAATTTATCTCAAAAACCACAAAATGATTTGTCTATAATTATGATTTTTGCACTTTTTTTCTTCATTGCATTATATTATGTGTTTTTAATTAAAAAGATTAAAAATAAAACAAAATGTTTTAAATATTGAATCGATTACTAGATTTAAAATATAAATTAACTCCTAATTTATGTTCAATTAGAGTCCAAAACAGAGACCAAGATTTAAATGAATAAAATTAATTAATCGCCAATTTTTCGAAACATTTTTTTATTATAAGACAATAAAAAGTCCCAATTTTTTTTTGATTTCACAATAAAAGTTAACAATTGTTCCCAAAATTTAAACATTAATTAATAAGTGTTTGTATAAAATACTTATGGTTTATATAAGTTGAAACAAAAATTTTCCTTTTTTTAAGACAGACAACAATTACTAATAATTATTATATAAATATTGCAATTGATTTATACTATAAGTGGACTTTAAATATCGAAGAATTGCAATAAAAATAAAGGAAAGATATAATTGATTTTCCTATTTCGACGACAGAAAAAAAATTGAATTGAAGGTAAAGAAAAAAATTATAAATTGATATAAACTTTATTTAAAAAACATGCGATTCATTTGAAAGGCATTTACAGAAAGAATTAAAACATTTTTTGGAAGAAAATCAGCGGCTCTTTCGTTGAAGTGATCTTATATTGAAATTGTGTTTAAAATTGTTAATTAATTACTAGAATAATGTAAATAAAATCTATAGAGAAAAGTAGCGAATAAAGCAATGCCGACTGGAATGAGCCACGAGCGCCAACTGCTACTGTCACCTGAAGGGGTTGGAGTAGAGCCCCAGTGATTCTTCTCCTAATAGAGCACAAAAGTTTTTTTATTAAAATTAGTTATAATTCGTCTTAAAAGACAATTAATCGGGAAATTGAGTTTAAAATTAATTGCGGGCACAGACAGGCAAACAGATTAAGAGCCAAATCCATACAAATGTTAGAGAATTTTTGAAAATGATTTTAGAAAAAAAGAAAACAAATATTAGTTTTGCAAATAATCCCTGAAATAATCATTCATTTAATGTTAATATAAAAGTCATTTATGCGGGAAATGACATGCATTTAGATATTTTGGCAAAAGTTATTAAAAAACAATTTGTTGTTCTCTACCCTAAAATGTTTTGATGCAGTTTTGGATTTATTTGAGAATCAAATGAATGACTGTTCAAAGTATCGCTACATTAATTCGCAAGATTTCTTCTATTGAAAGAGTGTTTAACATAATTAGCAAATATTCGGGATTTAAAAGCAATTTATCCAAAATTATTTCGTTTACATATAAATTACCTGAATTTTCTTTGTTTTCTTCCTGTCCTCCTGTCAATAACAAGATGAAAAAGTTAATAATTAATGCAATTGAAAAGTTTATACTCTCGAGTGTTTCTAATCCCACGTAAAATTACTTATAAACATTTAATCTTGTTATAATTAAAGTTTTACACCGGAGTCGCCTAAAGGCAGTTTCAGATTTTTCAATATTTATAATTTTGAACTCGGCCGACCTTGGCTACCCCTGATTTATATATCAAGTACTTTTAATTTTTAATTTTGAACACAAATCATAGTATTATTTATCATCAATCCTGGATGTCGAGAGTCCAAAACGCTAGGGGTATTTTGTCCTTTCCTCCATTTTTTGTGTTTCCTCACACTTTTTGCTCAAAAGGGCATAGTTTACACTTTGAGGACCCTTCAGCTTGGCAATGTAATCGCCATTAGATGTCGGACGTGGAAAGAATGAGCACGAGTTTCGAGTAAAGAGAACAACAGAGCGCTATTGGTTTACTTCATTTATTGTGTTTTTCACGTCCGACATCTAATGGCAATTATATTCCCAATCTGAAGGGTCCCCAAAGTGTAAACCATAGTTTAGGGTAATCTGTCCAATAGACCAAAAAATCTGCTAGGGGGAGTATTCCGTGCTGGACACCTTCGACATCCCTGCATAAATGCTTTTTCTAATAAACTTTTTTTTGTACAAATCTACTTTTTGTGAGAATGACGCAGGTTTATTTAAGTTTTTGCTAGTTTTGTGATATATTTTCTATTTTCTATTTATACTATCATTAAGAAACCTCAAGTAAATCGACAAAGATAAATTTTCATCCTAGATATCCTGTATATCTAAATTATAATAAGGGATGTCGAAGGGGTACCCCTCAAACAAAATTTGTGGTTAACATTACGTCTATGGACAGATGCAATACAAAATACAACCCCACCCCTAGCGGTTTGGACCAGCGACCCCCCTGATTATGATCCTTTTGTTATATTTTGCACTTTTCAGACACTATCAATTAATCAGGATATTTAATGAGAGTTCGATTCATTTCATTTCATTCATCTTTTTCATGATGTGGTCAAAAATCCTAAAATAAAAATTTTCCCGATTCCGATCAAGTTATTTAATAGAATTTCATTTGATAGAAAAGTATAAAATTCATACTAAATAACAATATTAAATTCTAATTGAGCGTGATAAATACTAAATCAGCAAAGTAAAACAATTAGCATGGCAAATACTAAATGAGAATCACAAAAAAGCATAGTAAATTATAGTCGTGGATCATTTTAAATTGGACACATCTACTACTTGTTATCACTTATCCATATATTGTTAATCAATAATATTTTATTTCTCATTTAATGAGGAAAATTCTATTTAAAATCGTGGAAATCAAAAAATATTGTTTGTGGCTTTTCAAATCATGGACTTGGTCAAATAATGAAATCAAAAAGAAATTTCAATTTCGATCAGCACATAAATTATCTGAAAACTAAATTATTCTCCTGGGCGAAGGAATTATATCCTGATTCAGACTTTTATATCCTACATGATAACTCACCTATTCATATTAATTACAAAACTCAGGCTTATTTAGGGCCAAACTGGATGTTAGGAGAGTTATCGAACTATATTCGCTTGACTTCAATTTGATAGAAAATCTATTTAAGATACTTAAGCATAAATCCATTCTTACACTTAAACCAGAATTATTGTTTGGCAAAATAAGCCAAAAATGGGATATCATTGATAAGGATATTCAATTAATTCATAATTTAGTTTATCAATGAAACAAACGACGTAGAATTGTAATTGATTATTCAGGTGGGATTACCAAATTATAAATATCTTATTTAAAAATTGAGAAATAACATATTATTGATTAACAATATATGGACAAGTGATAACAGAATGTAGATGTGTCCAATTTAAAATGATCCTCCACTGTATGTGAGCATGATAAATAATAACTGAATGTATTAAGTACAAGCAAATTAAATCCAGGGAGAATAAAAAAATGCTTATTTAGCAGGAATGTAAAGATGTCGGGTAAAGCCAAAAATACCACTAATGTTGTGGAAGAATATGAGGTACCCCATGTAAAATTCTAAATATTTTTTTACATACTGGGGTATTTAGTATTTATCATGCTCAGTTGGAATTTAATATTCTCATTTAGTATGCATTTTATACTTTTCTATCAAATGAATTTCGATGATAGCACCCCCTCCCCCCTATTTTGTGTCAGTTTAATTGGATTTAAATCACTAACACTGAGGAGGTTTTAAACATATATTTTGATCATATGTTTGAAAGTCAGAGGAATACGAAATTGTACTGTATTTATATGAATAAATTAAAATTAAAATATTAAATTATAGAAAGCTGCGATTTATAGTTAAACCGTCGTGTTTTCAGTCGAGGCCAAAAACAAAGTTTCAATTATTTAAGTTTTTATACATAATAAATAAATTATACATAAAAATATTGAAACTTATTTTGCAACTAAAGTGTTTGTGGCCTCTACTGAAAAATTCTACAATAAGCCTGTGCACTTAAATATGGTTTTATCAAAAGTATGGGTGCAACGGATAGACCTTGAGTTGAGACAAATTGAAAGTTGCATCAGAACTATATTTTATAAACAATCATCAAATCATTTATAGTTTTTAGTTTAAATTATTGGTTTAGATAAACAAATTTTCTATTAAATACAGAACTGAATCAGTTATGCGCTGTTCTCTCGTCTACAGTATTTGGATTCGGATTCCCTGCTTCTCATCGCTATTAATTGTTTTGTTGTAATGTACTCAACACTGAATGTACTCAAATGTAGTAAAATTCTATTTAAGTAATGAAATAATTGATTAAAGAAAACGAAATTAAGTGATTTGTTTAAACAATTAATATCTTTTGTTATATTAATCTTTGATTAATAATCAACAAAAATATTAGAAATGTTTTTAAAAATATTTTTTTACAATTTTTTAAAATTATTCTAAACACACATTTGTGTGAAATTTGTATTAATAAAAGACTGAATCAAAAATATTTCATGACTAAAAAAAGAGAAAATGTGTTAAAACTATTTTCAGTTCAAAATCTGTAGAATCGCTTAGAATTTCAATCAAAATGAAATTACATTAAAATAAATAATTTTCAAGGAATTAAATAATATTTTAGTTAAGTATTGGACATATCTTAAGATTGAAGGAAATGAATGTAAAATATTATCACTCAATGAATTCAATACTACTTTTAAAATTAATACAAATACAATATAACTTTAAAATCTATTTAAAGGCCAGAGAAGGAAATTTTGATGAAATTATTTTTTATTTTAGATAAAAATACTATTAATGCGAAAAATTCTTAAATAAAATTTGGAAATTTTCTTAATTCATTTGATTTAATTAAATAGACTTTGATTTGAAAATTATCAGAGAATATAAAGGAAATAAATTTTCTTTTATTAAATATTTTGTTTAAATAGAAAAATATAACAGTTCTAGAAATAGGGGTCAAAAAAGATTTGATTAAATGAAATTTGATTCGACTCTAAGATTAAATTATAGTATTTTCAATTCAATTCAATTTAGTATTTCTCTAATAATAGGAATTAAGTCAAACTTTAATTATAAGAACTGATATTTGAATAAAATAACAAAAATGAGTCCCAATTCTAAAATATAATTGAATGAAATGCAGTTTAGGAACGGCAAGTCATACCTCATTGAGTTCTCCGATTTTGTATTGTTTCATCAAATCTCTGGCATCGGATGAATGTCCGACGTCTTCGAACGACTCGGTGGCGTCCCGTCCGGCCTGTTCTATAAGCACTTCCTCTCCTCCCGGATGCTATACAGCGCACAGACCAACACTTTATTAAATCAAATATAAAATAAATTGATTGCAAACCTCTTCGAGAAATTTGGTCACATCATAGACCCCGTCGTGGATGAGGAGCCAAACAGACTTCTTCTCGTTATGTTTGGACACTTCCTCTAAGCTATAAGTTTTGGTCGTTTCTTCGTTTTGAGCCATTTCTACACTATTTCTAAATAATTCAATAAATTATAAATCAATTGAATAGCGAATGAAAGACAATACGAATCGTATGACTGTATGACTCGTAGTATAAATTCAATGTTAAATCAAATCAATTAATATATAGACAACTGATAACAACTAAATAGCGATAAAATACGAAATTATTTTCTATACTTTAAGTACAAAATGTTTAATAAGTAAAGTATGAAAAAGTGATTCAAATGGAGTGACGTTTGCCTTAAGTATGGCTTCTATTGATTGATAGCACACATCAAGTGATCAATTGATTAAAGCAATCAATAGATTCACTCAATCTATAAATCAATTAATTTAATGCCATTTTGTGGTCAAAAATCAAAATTACTTACAATTATTTGCAAATATTTAAATGTATTATATTGTCTGAAATGACACTCAAATATTAGACTTTATTTACTTCACTAATGCCTAACAATATATGCCTTTTAAACAAATCTTATTCACAACAAATAGCGTTACAGTTATTTATGCCTTTTGTTCCCCCTTTTCATACATTTAGCAAATATTATATAACGTATAGCTAACACTCGTCACCCACTCCTCAGCGCAGGACATTTTATAATGATTAGTCATTATATCTAATTGAATATCATCTCTACGTTTGCGTGTTTTCTACTGAAAATGTTGAGGAAATCCTTGAATTTTGATTCACGTATGCATTCATTGGATTTTCGTCTCATTTTTCCCTCTTTTAGTCCAATTGATAGACGAATGCATTTGCATTTTATTTCTTACAATTTATTCATTAAAGTCTTAACTTAACTCAAAGCTAATAATTAATTTCTCCTTAATTAGGGTATTGATTGAAATCGCCCATGTACATTTCGCAAAATATTATATAGTTGATCAAGAAAAACATAATTGATGTATAAATTCTAAGTAAATCATCAAAATCTTATTTTTTCATCCAAACATTGAGTCCAACCATTAAAACAATGCCAAAGTAGGAGAGTTATGTATTTTGTTTAAAATCTCTAATTTCAATATCCAATCCATAGAGAGATCCATTAGTAGTCATCGGAATAAAAAGGACAACAATTGGTCATTTGCGAGTTTGAGAATCTCAATTGACTTTTAATTATAGAGTATTTTATAATATAGAACACAACACCATTGGCACAATTCTCTCATTTTTATTATTGATTTATTAAAATAAGTGTCGAATAAGTAAAACAGAGTATAAAATAATTAAAAATTCCTAAAATAAAAAATAATGCTGTGATTCTACGCTAATATATTAAGGAATTTGGATCTGTTTTTTCTTTAAGAGAAAATTCTGAAACTAATGAAACTGCAGTTTATTGTCATTCGTATAAAAAGGTGTTTAAATGTATTCAAGAATTAAGTATTTAAGAATTAGAACTAATATTTTATCTGAAATTTCTGCAAAAATTTTGATATTTATTAATTGCTTAATTGGCGTACAATATATAACAAATACTTTATAATTAAAATTCAATTGAGATTCTCAAACTCGCGCAAATGACCAATTGTTGTCCTTTTTATTCCGAATATTATCCATTAGAGTCTTATGTGTAGTAAATGAAAAACAATGGATTGGATATTGAAATTAGAGATTTCAAACAAAGCTCCTCCTACTTTGGCAATTGTTTTAATGGTTGAACACTATGTTGGTTTCATCGATGCATCTATATATTCTATGATTATTCATTTCTATTAATTAGTGTTTAAAGAATTTCTAAATACGTCTGAAACAAATATTATTTTATATGATTTATAAAATTAACTGCCTCATTTTTGAATAAAAATAAATTTTTAACTATTTTAAAATCATGTTTTAAACATAAAGCACATATTTTATACATCTTATAGAATAAACTATGTCATTTTATTATTTTGGCGATTTGAATGTTTATTATAAAGTTTTTGCGAAATGAAGTTTTGCGAAATGTATTT